>JBAMJV010005699.1:45000-143929 GCA_037951105.1 Echinarachnius parma
TAGGATTCGCGTATCGTTCATTCTAACAACATGTACATTCCAGCGGAGTTGTGACTTGAGTAGCATTGCCTCGATGGTGGATGAGTGAGCCCTATCAAGCACTTCCGTGTTCGAGATCTTGTCTTGCCACTTGATCCCTAGAATGGAACGAAGAGCGCGCATGTGGAACTTCTCCAGTTGCTTGATGTGCCTCCTGTAGGGAGTCCAGGTTTCGCAGCCATACAGTAGTGTCGTCAGTACTACAGCAGAGTACACATTAAGCTTGGTTGTACTGGTGATATTATGGTGATTAAGGGCTCTGGTGCGTAGTCGTCCCAGCGCCTGACTTGCCTTGGCTATGCGAGCTAGGATCTCCTTGTCGAGGGAGCCATCAATTGAGATCACGCTTCCGAGGTACTTGAAGCTGTCAACTGTCTTCAGTACTGTAACATCTATGGTGATGTTTGGTTGAGGAGCAGTGGACTCTGGGGATGGTTGGAACAGGACTTCGGTCTTGGGGAGGCTGATGGTGAGGCCGAATAGTGTGCAAGCCTCAGAGAACCTATCCAATATAGTCTGTAGTGTTCCAGCTGTGTGTGCCATAAGTGCACAGTCATCAGCAAATAAAGCCTCTCTTATGACTGTGGTGCTTGTTTTTGACCTTGCTGTTAGGCGCCTAATGTTGAAGAACCATCCAGACGATATCGGATGAATACTCCCTCATTAAGGTCTTTCACTGCATGGTTCAGGACACAGGTGAAAAACAGGTTGAAAAGCACCGGTGCCAAAACACAGCCCTGTTTCACTCCGCTAGAGATTTCAAAAGGAGTAGACTTTTCTACATGGGAGCGAATTTGTCCAGTCATTCCTTCGTGAAGAAGTTGTATCATTTTGGTGATCTTCGTTGGGCAGCCAAACCGTTCCAGGGCAATCCAGAGGGCCTCTCTATTTACAGTGTCGAAAGCCTTGGTCAAGTCGATGAACACAGTGTACAGGTCCATGTTTTGTTCAGTACACTTTTCTTGTATTTGTCTTACTGTGAAGATCATGTCAGAAGTTCCACGGTTTGGCCTAAACCCGCACTGAGCTTCTGGAATGTTGGCTTCTGTCATATCAATAAGTCTGTTCAGGATAATCCGAGCGAATATTTTCCCAGCAATTGACAGTAAGGAAATTCCTCTGTAGTTTCCGCAGTCTGCCTTGCTGCCTTTATTCTTGTAAAGCGCGATAATTACTGCATCTCGGAAATCCTCTGGCATCTTTTCTTGCTCCCAAATACTAGTCAGTATCTTGTGAAATTCATCAAGGGCATGGGGACCTGCAGCTTTTAGGAGTTCAGCTGGGATTCCATCTCTGCCGGATGACTTTCCTAAATTTGTATGTTTGATGGCGTTTTTTACTTCGCTGATGGAGGGCGGCTGGTCAAGTTCAGGTAGTGTCTCCCGTTGAGGAATTAGGTCCAGAGCAGAGGGATCAGCTGTGGATGGATTGTTTAGCAAGGTACTAAAGTGCTCAACCCAACGGATTTTCAGGCCTTCTTGATCATTTATCAGTTCTGTGCCATCTGTTGAGAGCAGGGGGTTTGGTCCTGATTTGGAGGGTCCATACACAGTTTTCAATGATTTGTAGAACGACTTGTAGTTGCGAGTATCAGCGTATTCTTGAATCTATTCTGCCTTTTCTTGCCACCACTTGTCCTCCATCTTTCTTAGTTCCTTCTGGGCTTGACCCTTCAGATGCCTGAACTTGTCAGCCTTGGATGTGGAGTCGGGCTCATTCTGCCATTCCATATGGGCCTTGTTTTTCTCCTTTAGAAGCTGTGCAATCTGTTCGTCATTCTCGTCGAACCAGTCTTGATTTACATGCTCTTTGGGGCCCAGTGTTGTCTTGGCCGTCTCGGTTACAATGTCTCTGAATTGCATCCAGTGATTGGTGCATTCAGTTTCAAAGGTGAGTGACTGTATTCTTTCATCAAGAGCTTCCTGGTACTGTGGGCGGCAAGATGCCTGTTCCAGTCTATCCGTGTTGAAAGCTGTGCACACAGACTTTGAAGTCTTCTTCTGCCGTCTTGAGATTTGTAGATTGAGGATGCTTCTGACTAGTCTATGGTCTGTCCAGCATTCTGCGACTCTCATAGAGCGTGTAATGCAGATGTCTTGAATGTCTCTTTGTTTGGTGATAACATAGTCTATCAAGTGCCATTGCTTTGATCTAGGGTGCATCCATGCTGTCTTGTACTTGTCTGCCTGGCGGAATAGAGTGTTGGTGATGCAAACAATTGTGTTCCATGCATTTACTAAGAAGGAGCAAACCGTTGCTGTTTTGTTTTCCAACACCATGGGGGCCAAGCACACCTTGCCATTCTTCAGTGGATTTCCCAACTCGGGCATTGAAATCCCCAAGTACAAGCAGTTTGTCACTTTCAGGAGTAGTCTTAATTAGTCTGTCAAGGCTTTCATAGAATTCTTCCGTTGCTTCGTCCGAGCTTGTAAGGGTGGGTGCATAGGCGCTGATGATGGTAACATGGCGCGATCTATTGAGGGGGAAGCGCAGCTTGATGAGGCGTTCACTAACTCCCTCAGGAAGAGTAGGAATGTCCTTCAGCATACTGGTTCTGATTGCAAACCCAACACCATGTATCCTGTCTTCTGTCTCTGGCTTTCCTTTCCAGAAAAAGGTATATCCACCACCTGCCTCCGTGAGCATACCCTCGTTGGCAAGCCTCGTCTCGCTTAAAGCGGCAATGTCAATCCGGTATCTGGCCAGCTCTCTTGCAATGAGAGCTGTCCTTCTCTCATGTCTAGTAGTAATGTCTCTATCTAATAAGGTTCTCACATTCCATGCTCCTATGATGAGCTTCATTTTTATTTATTTTAGTAGGTCGCCCGCCAAGTGGATGAATCTACCAGACGCGGGTTTCTGGACAGATTAGGTGGAACAGGCTTTCTTTAGGGTACCTTTTCTAACCCCCTCCGCCATATGGGGTGGGCAGTGCTTATCCTCGAGAGGCTGCCCAGTCGCCTTGGAAGCTGCCGAATGACTCCGCTGTCCCGGTTCGGAGACAAGCGACCATCTATCCAGGGCCGCCTACGTGCAGGTTCGCAACTACGACTCCCAGTGATCATCAGCACCTATCGCTTCGCTGCTAGCCCATCGCCGCAGGACTTGGTAGAGTTTGGTTGTGTTTGGTTGCACGATGAAACCTGTGCGGGAATTCTTTATAGTGGTAGAGCCATTGCACAGTGACAATCCCACTCTCTCGACCTCGGGAGTCTTGATCCAGTGGTACTATGAATCGTCACGGCTGGAGGCTCCTTTGGTTGCAGTAGATGGCCTTAACTTCTTTGTACCTCGTCAAGCCCTAAGCGTTCCACGTCGCCTGCAGCGCCGACTTCCTGGCCATTGAAACTGGTCGCTTCTTGGAAATGTCCATGCGTCAGTGCTGTCTTCACATGCTAGGGTAGGTAATCCCTTGTCACTGCTGAGGGTAGGGCTCAGCAGTTACCCTCACCTGGTTTAGCCAGCCTGCCGAGGCTGTTGCCCGGGGTGTGGCCGTGGTCGCATGCTAGCCACTTCTTGGAGCCACAGATGAGAGCGGAGTGTAGGGTTAGGACCAAGAATGTCCAGTCTGTCCCTGTACTGGGGGGACACGGCAGCCAGACATCAGAGGTACTACCTTACACCCCTTACACCCCTTACTACTACTACTACTACTACTACTACTACTACTACTACTACTACTACTACTACTACTACTACTACTACTACTACTACTACTACTACTAGTACTACTACTACTACTACTACTACTACTACTACTACTACTACTACTACTACTACTACTACGACTTCTAGTATTCTACTACTACTACTACTACTACTACTACTACTACTACTACTACTACTACTACTACTACTACTACTACTACTACTACTACTACTACTACTATTACTACTTCTACTACAACTACTGATAATAATATTAATACTAATAGCAACACTTTTTATCATTATGATTGTTATTTTTATAGTTATTACCATTGTCATGGTTTGCTGTCAATGTTGTTTTTGTATTATGATGAATATTATGATGATTATAATGTAAATTTCACTTCGCAACATTATCTTAAATTTATTTTCGTACTCATGATCACGTTCTTCAAATAGTTTTGGCGATTTTATTGAGTATATCTGTAATGAAACTAGGCATGGGACCTTATACCTGGTATCCTTGTTTATTCTCCGATGTTCACATCAAATATTTGTATTCTATTTTATCTGATGTTTTACGTCGATTTTCATAACAGAAATTCGGCTATGCAATCACCCCACGATCTGATTATCCGCTGATTCGGAACACGGGGGAAATGTCTAGATATAAGGTAAGTAAAACCCATTTTTACTTTTGTGGATTATGGATTATATAATTATTGATGAATAACTTTCTACATACTTAATTTAATTTCTTACAGTATTAAAAAGCTTTTGAAATGTATTGTTTGAGTAAGTAGCTTTGATTTACTAGTATAAGGCCCGTATAAGGTCGTTGATTCAAATCCATGTATAAATGTTAATTTTTCTTTCTTAAATTGCATTTGTGTCAAATCATTCTTAGTTATTAATGACTATATTGAATGAAACACAGTGTTATTTTACAACGTGAGAACAATGTCATATTCATGTTATATTAAAAACAGAGTATAATTTGAAAATCATATTACGTACATATACAGTTTATAATACATTATTTATTTTCTTTTTCATTTCTGACTAACAGGCGAAACACTGGTTATCTATTTAGATTTGCAGCTTGATATACAACACTGGTTCTCTGGGAATACCATCTACATCTATCTACTCAACTGGTGTGTCCGATGGCGTTACTAGAATAATGATTGCCAGCAAAAATCACTCAATCCCTATCTGAGCTCTAGAATATAATCTATTTAATTGAAAAATAGTCTATAGGGTAGTTTGGCAAAGGGGGTTGCGTTGGCGTTGACGGAACAGGCCCGCGGTAGTTTTACCCCCGCTCCACTTGCATATTGGGTTAACTCTTAAAGTGCCAGGGATTTTTATATTCTATGGCATTTGTGTGTATTGTAACTCGCTAAAATGCGAGCTTGGCACTCAAGGAGTTAAGTACAGTTCTTTTGTTTTTTTCACCTAACAGAAAATAATCCATAGTACATGATTTCAGTTAAGCTAGTTGAGGAGGAACGTGATTGTACAGGGTATGAATTCGCTGGTATGAAGTATTCATTATTGTCATATTCAAGCATAATTAAGTAGTCATCTTATAGATCTAACACGACAACTTTATGTTGACTATTAAGAATGTGTAATTTCAAATAGCTTATTCTTTGTTTCGAATGTATTTATCTTGTAGATCGTTTCGATTTGTTTGTATATTCGTAGAATGCCTAAGCTAACCATGAATATGTTATCCGTGTGCTTTCAAAAATGTAACGACAATCAAATTTTAAGTTAGTGAAAAACAAATCATTACGTGGTTGTACAGTCGAGCTACTCTCTGCATACAAAATACTGGTATAATATACAAACATATCTTTGTAACAATATCGTGCATTTTCCCGGTCCTAAAGTGCAAGATTTCTTAGCATTACATCGCAAAATGTAGGGATAAGAAAATAAGTTTGCTCGTTTGTAATAAAGGGAAAATACTGCGCATGTATGTTTAATTTACTACCGTCCATGCAAGTCCAGACAGAGTACGTTAAAGGGCATCAAGCGTGGGGATGCTACATAGCGGGTCGCCATTTTGAACTGGGTTAGTTTGCGCGCACCGCATGACACTGAGCTAACGTGCATTACGCACCGTGCGCAACGCGTATGTAAGATGGCGCCGCGCATCTCATTTGACGAATCTGAACTACCTTTAAAACAAGTCTTTTTAGAATTTGGCATTCCCATGAAAAGTCAATTTCCGTATAGAACCCGCTACTCGGTAAATTAATAATTGGGTCGGAGGTTGGAGTGTGTCATACGGACTAATCTACTTTTCTAAATATATCCGTGATACAGTCACTGACATGATAGTTATTATGAAGTAAACCAGTGCTTCATAACAATGGATAAGTGCCTCCGTTAAGGGAATGGCCTGTTGGCATTTAAAGGGCTGCAGTATCAGCGTGATATTGCATAGAACCTCTGCTGCCTCATAAGAAAGAAGTAGATAATATACTTATAATAATTTATTCGATTTTTATAGCGCATAATATGATACGATATCATCTCTAAGCGCTTTAAACTGTTAAATTTAAAGGTCACCGCACATGTATTATTTTTGGAGCTTCCAGCGATAACACTTACTGGCATAATCATTATTAAGAAAATGTGCCTCATGGACAAGTTCCTCCATTTAGGCAGGGGCATTTCGAATTGAATAATAAGTACAATACTTATATTAATAATAATAAAACTAATAATAACGGTTCTTTAACAAGGCGTTAGTTTAAAAGGGCATACAAATGTTTCTATACTTTATACAATGAAGTTAGTTATATCATCATTGGATCGCTTTGAAAAGGACTTCATATCATGGAAGAATAATTTACGTGAAATTTGACGGCCTATCGATCATTATTATTATTTTGTACAAGCAATCCAGTACTTTAGATGGATGGATAAGTCCCTCCATGAAGAGAAGGGTGTGGTGTTATTCAAATGGTGATATAATATAGCACTTGCAGCTATATATTTGCAATGAGTGTATATTACTGGAACATTTGGTAGCTCGGTACTTTCTGCACTGAATCATTTAGGTTAAAGTCTGGTAAAATCAACGGACTTGAAAGGTTAACTGTACTTTCTCGTAATACTTTAATTATAGTATGATGCATATCAATAATGATTTAAAGGCTAAATGAAGTTGGTAGGGAAGAACTCCTCAGAAAAGCGTCTGAATATTATTCAAAAAAACAAAACAATCATAACATTCGACAGCTTGTCAAACTGTATTCGGGTTTTTATTAGAATTGATCAGTGCCTCGATTAGAAGAAGGTTTTGTTGTTTAACGGGTTGCATACTTGCGGAATATCAGCTCCATATACTGTATTATGTATGTTATTTTTCATATAAAGGTGTACTATCGGTACTGCAGGTATATTATAAGGGTTAAAACAGTGCAACAAAAGGCATACGTGATACTATTGTAAGAGTACGTGAAATATGTCACCAATGATAGTGTTTGTTTGTCGTTTTTTAAGGAAGTTGATTCCGAGAAATAGTTATATTAGATATCATTACGGAACCAAATGAATGAAAAATAACGGCTTGTCAGTAAAATTATTCATGAATAAGTTATACAATCGGTGGTACCGTATGCTTTAAAGTAATGCTTCATAAGATGAACGGTGTATTTCTATGGTGCGAATCAATAATATTCGTTATGTAGAACACGATAAGAATTAACGGGGGCTAAAATGAAAGAATATCAAGAGGATATTTTATATCTTTTATTGTAATACTAGTAATAAATTACGTATTTATGTCATGAAAATGTCAGGTAACTTGGGAAATTACTAAAGAAAACGGCAACTGAATTACGGATTTGTTTGAACAAAATTTACCGGCTCGTCAAACTTACTTGGTTTTGTTTTTACAACTCACAAGTGCCTCCATTCAGAGAAGGGCACGGTGTTGTTTAACGGGTGCATGTGACATTTAAATATTATAATTTTAACTCAGAATTAAAATTTAACTAAAAGTTAAAGTTGGTTGACGTATTTTTGGATGGATGGATGAAAACGGAACATACAGCATGTATGTATTCATTTTAAAATGCTAGATTAAAGTGGTTGTGATTCTTGTTTGTACTTTGAGAATATCAAGACAGTAAGATGGACAAACGGACAATCGGAAATCTTTACGAAGTCTTAGTATATCATAACATTCCGTATAATAAAGAATCGGAATTTGTCGGTTTGTCCATTTAATATCATTCTCACGTTATCTTTATTAATATATCATATTCATTTCTACTTTTCTTTTTACTTCGATGATGGAATATTCTTTAGAGTGTATCTCAGTTTCATGGTTCTTAGAAGTCAATTGAAATGAATTTATCTTCAAAATATGCGACAGTTTGCACGTATTCATCAATCTCAAGTTTTTGGCAAATTTAACATTCACGTAGACATTTATGTTCACCTTGAATCACTAATCTATATATGAATGTAAGATACGTGTTTCCAAGAAAATTATAATAACTATATAATTTGGAATATAAACTATATAGACGGGAAATAATATATATATAGTTCGTGTGTGACGTGGTTTGTCAAACTCCGTGACAGTTTTGTTAAAACATAATAAATCATATTTGTCACTTTAATCTTAGGCTTCTTAGAATTAGCTATTTGAAGGGAAAAAATGGGCTCACGTACCCAGTTTTATAAAAGATATTTCCTACTCTAATACTACTGTAGTTTTCGGGATGATACAAATTTCACATATTATAAATAATTAATTGCTTGCTTTCACGTCTCGCACTCCTTTTATTTCAAATCAAATTTATAATCTAAGACAGTGAATTAGCCCCTATATATTTCCACATTTAAAAGCACAATTTGCACATATTCTGCACTTTTTACAGACGTTCACGAGATTGTTCATACAGATGGAAATTAGTTATTTTAGATATTGTACATTTACGAGTTGAAGATCACACTCTTTTAGCAATTGGTATAGTGTAGAGTTTTTAAAAGTGTAAACGTTTTAAATAATAACCTTTTAAAATCATTAATTCAAATTGAAAAGAAAAGTAATACTTTAACATAGCTTGCAACAAAGTTGTTGGATTGTGTATTATGTATTAATCATGTACAACTGAACATTTTATACGCACAATTTCTCGTTTCTATTTGACAATTGCACAAAACGGTGAATCGAAGAAAAAAAAGTTCTCTAATAGGAAATTATTAAGTATGAAATTATTTAGTCGTTGTAAATATTATACAGTGGATGTATATATCTCTGCACAGGGAGGTTCATTTTATGTGTATTTTATATAGTCATTCTCTTTTCTAATTATTATGTTATATTTGTACTGACAAAAATGAAGGAAGAACAATAAATACCATTTTGAACTAAAAGGTAAATCGTTGTGTTTTGTGCAATCCTTATCAAAAATGTATCCGAACAACTGCGGGATAGCCTTTATTTGATTGATAATAATTATAATGTTTGCGATTTATATAGCGCCTAATATAATTGATAACCATCTCTAAGCGCTTTACATTATAATGATAACAGCGGGTTACGTTGTTGAGCCTGCTGCTATGTCAGTAACGTTTTATTATTATCGTTGGAAAACATGGCAGCGTTCAGTGGTCAGTTAAATCAAATAAACGTGGTCTCAATAACGTGGATTATAACCATAATTAATGATACTCGAGATAAAATAATAATACGTCAAGGGCCCCGTTGAAGAAAGAGTTACAATCGATTAAAAAGATGCAACTAATTGCAAGTCAGAAAATGTGCACATTGGAACCATTCAGAGTTAGGCCCCGTTGCAGAAAGAGATACAATCGATTGTAAGTTACAATTAAAGGTAAGTCAGCAAATTTGCGCGTTTCAACCAATCAGATTTGCGCATTTAGAACACATGATCTGACTTGCAATCAATTGTAATTTACAATCGATTGTATCGCTTTCTGCAACGGGGCCAAAGTCACATGATATGACTTGCAATTATGTGTAACACTCAACAATAAATTGCAACTCTTTCTGGGTCCAGAAGTGACGGGAATAATGCGCTCATCAATAAACCAGTAAAAAAAGAGACCAGTTTGGCGCTTTCCTATGATAAATATGTTTATTCCAAATAGAGGGATCGAACACAGTCATGTGGCTTAGAAATTCAGAAACGATATTCTGGAAAAACAGCTATAGGGGTCAATCCCTTGATATTATATGCTCACCTATCTTGAAAATTAGTATCTTCCGAAATCTCAGCCAGGATCAAGTCATAATTTTTCGGAAATCCGACACCTATCGACGTTTCCGCCTGCGTTTATGCGTCTTTCTTCGAGAACGCATTCTAAAACGATAATTGGACCCAAAATTCACTAAACTACTGTACTACAGAACTAATCGTGATGTTATTTTTTTGTGAGTGCAAGGGCGATATGGTTATTATGAATATTTTCCAGTGGCGTGTCTGCTTGACAAAAACAATTAAAATCATTAGGGGAAAATCATTTGAAAAATTGAGAAATATATATACAGATAGTGTGCCCCTAATGAGTCCGACTGTGCACGAGGCCACTGATACTTTCCTTGGAAAATGTATTTGTCTTCTTTATACTTACAGACTAATACTTGGCGTTAAGAATTATGAGCGTAATGATTATAAAAATTGTTACCATACTAGTCATTCGAATATGATGATAAGTATAGGTCGAATGAGCATGTCAGACATAACACGAATATACCTATATCCCTCTATCATTAAATGAAGAAAAAAAACTTGAGCCATTTCATTACATATGACACATAACAATAATAAGTAGGTCTATAAGATTAGGACTTTGGAAATTATATTTAATTTATATATATTCTTAGTTCATGACACCCAAGTTGTCGAAAAGTATTCACAAAGTTGTCGAAAGTAGAAGAAGTATTATGGCATGGAAACAAACATTTTCACAAAAGTAAAAACTAAAATGGTGCTCAAACTCTATGAATTAAAATGATTAGAAGATAATTAAACTACCCTTCGTCGAATTCTAAATCAGGCATGGAAATTGATCCAATGACCCATTCATGATTCACGCTTTAATTACTCTGCCGTAGTCATAAACGAAGCAATGAGCTCAATGTTATGAAATAAATGAAACGCTTAGCACATATAGTTAGGCGTTACATAACGAGACAAAACTCAGTTATTTTTTTATAAGCAAATAGTCGGGGCTAAACATTCGAAAGAAACCCAAGACATGTAACAAGCCAAGGTGTCGAGATAAACATAATACAGGAGAGAATTAACAGTTATAGTCATCATCAAAACAATGTCCTCGTTTTTTCTCCCCCGTTGTACTTGATGTAAGGAACTAGGGGGCCAACAAAGAGGGTCTGAGCCATCGCCAGAAAGCGGGTTTAAATTCATCTTGACGTGTCTCTTTATATGACCTTTGCTATTTTATTGGGCTCTTCCCTTGGAAACTTCCGTATGCGAGGAGATGGTTAGTCATCGACAAATCCCGCGCCACAGAACTTAGTTCGGAATTCATAATCAGTGAGTTGTCGTAGTAGGAGTTAGTGTACGAACCAGGCGCTAGCTACGGTAGATCGATCGGCTAGGTGGAGGGAAGTGTTCTATAGGCTCCCGTGTCTCGAGTTTAGCCCCCTCTTGCTTGCGGGCAAAACTACTGCACTGCACTGAATGTATGCGAGTTTCGACCAACCCGTTACTACAGGGGAACTACAGTAGCCTACCTGTTGCATGTAGTAGTACCTGGCCACTGGAATAATATCACTACGGGCCACCAACATGGCGCGTTACTACGAACTAAGCACCGATGAACAGATATGGGTGATGTTACGCGTGAAGAAGGGCCTCATGTCCATGGAAGATGCTTTGGAATACGTCAGGAGTCAGCACGAACAGGGTGGAAGAAAGTCTTCCACGGGGCCCAGGATCCCGGCCAAATCGGATCATGGCGGAGGAGGTGGTGGTGGTGGGGACGGGAAGGACCCCTTGCTCATGTCGACATCATCGACAGGGACGGGCAGGTCGCGGAACTCGGCCCCGATGCGGACACTCTCACAGGTATACACACGCACCTTATGAATACAAACAAAACAGTCAGCATTTCTAATCGTTATGCCGTCTGAATAAAATATATATAATTAGTAACCTTCTTTTCCATATCATATGTATAACATTTAATAACTGTCATATTAATTATTATAGTGTAGTAGAAGTTACATCATTATACATTCAACAACCACAATAATGATAATGAAAACAGTTTCAATATGGTTCAATTATAACATGATTACAGTAAGTAGAGGTAAGTAGAAGTGAGATGATGACGATGCTAATAAAACTAATACAATATAATACTATTATTACTAATGATAAAAATGAAAATAATCATGAATTTTTATATATGATTTTAATAATATATGGTACTAATTATGATTAACATATTAAACAGATTAATTACAGTTATGGAGTAGTAGTAATAGATAACATAAAATAACACTATTCAAATATCAGGACTGGTTCCGAAAAAACTTTGACTAGGGTCTACATGTAGGGATGTTAGGCTGAAAATTCAAATGCATTATATTAGGACAATTTTGCAGTCTTTGTGAAGAACAGAATTTATCATTCAAGATGCCAAAAAAATTAAGTATTTACATTAATCGGTTCTCGAGATATGATTTTTTAATTATTTTTTTTTTGGGGTGTTTCCTGAACATTTTGTATAGGGTTTCACTGTAGAAGCATGGCACCGGGGGTTACAAAAGTCTTGAGAAGAGTATACAGTATACAATTTCAAATTAAGTTTGATGTGCCATATCTCCAAAAATAATTCTTGTTTTCAGTTGAAAATTGAAATATGACATCCTTAGTTGATTCTTCTTCAATTCCAAAAAAAAAATTCATACAAACTTAAAATTATCAATAGCGTTGCCATGGAAACAAAAACAAAGAAAATAAAAGAAAATAAATGAAATATCACCTTTTTCATCACAATATAGTATAATTAAGCACCTTGCATCCCGGAATAATGGCAAACAAATATTTTGATACAACTAATTTCATCAAATGTCCTGTTGCCATGGTAACAAACAATAAAAAACAAAGAAAAACAAAGAAAAACAAAGAAAAAAAAATATTATTCACTTCAAAATCCTACAAAGTTCCATCAAAGATAAGTATCACGATAAGTATCTTAAGTCTTCAGGAATCATATTTGGAGGTTATAGTACATGATGTTAATGTCTGATTGATTTAAAATAGTGAAAAAGAACTGTTTAAAAGGAGAAATCATTGACTACAAAATTCTTCAAAAACCATCAGAAATTATTCACCACAAAACCCTTCAAAGTCCAACAAAATAAGTATCTAAAGTGTCCAGGATTTATCTTAGATCTTGAATGATATGACCAGAATATCATTCTTACATTTGCAATAGCGATATCATCGCTATGTTGCTCCCTTTTGATGCAATATCCCCATCAAATCTATTTTTTTCGTCATATTTCTCCACGAGATGAATTTCAATCAAAATACGAGGGAGTGTATTCGCCAATCGTAAGAGCCAATTCCCCGAATTTTCACATATTTTCCATAAGGAAATTCCCTGCTCGCAACGCACGTGGCCTATGTGCAAGACGGTGACATCACGATCTTTCTTCGTTTGTTCTTACTCCCCGTGATTTCAGAGCACGCAAAATCAAAATATTCACGTCGTTTTCTGTCAAAAACATTGATTATGAACTTAATAATGGAGTGATAAATCATGTAAAACTTACGTCAAACACCTTTTACAGAGAAAAAATACATTTTTATGAAGTAAAAGTGGTTTCTGGCTAGAATTTTTTTAGTTCGTCCGCTCGGTTATCGCACAGCGTGGAGGCCGGCTGAGTCCCCGCGCGCGGAGGGCTGAGTTCCCGCTGAGTCAGGGAATCAGATCTTGATTTTTTTCATCGGAAATTCACGATTATCTTTACATGATCCTGGACGATTTATCTCTTCATTTTTGGTTCAGAGATAGATAACATATTGATAATCAATCTCCAAGTATCCGCTAACACAAAAAAGTTAATTTTCTTATGAAAAAAATCGCTAAGATAACGAACTTTTTTTCATTGCGCAAGGCTACATGAAGTTGCGGGGTAAGAAAGTAACGGAACGCGCATTGATTTAGCCTGTATATTTATGAATGGCATACCGAAGTTTCGGCATGATCAGGCCCCAGGATCACTTTCAGATTTCGATGTAAACATTGCAAGTTTTCCCCAGAGCAGCCCGAGAGCGGTGCCATGCCGCTACGATACGCGTCAAACACACCGGATGGTTCAATGACCGCATTTTAGCTCATCTTTACTGCGCTATTTTGATAATTTCTACGATTCTACTTGTGAAGAAAATGGTCTCAACATTGGAATATAAATCTAAACTACGGTAATACTTATTCAATTTGCTCATTCATGCTGAGATTGATTTTTAATGATTTTTTTAAAGATCGTGTGTTTCTGAACCTTATGACTGTACTGCACATATCTCTCCGATTTCAGGATTATAATGCGTGCGTCTAACATCCCTACTACATGTCATAGCAAAATCAGTCAGTCCTGAATGGGTTAATTATTATTATTAGTTGCAGTATAGTAGTAGTAGTAGTAATGTTGGTTGTAGTAATCCTATAAGTAGTAGTAGACTTAGTAAATGATAATAATAATACAATAATATTGATGATAATGAATACAATGGTGATAAGGATCATATTCATAATAATTAATGTATTTTGCATTATTGTAAGTTTAGTAGACTCTGAGCAGTTGGCTATTGATGCTAATCTTGAGCCCATCTGTAACCAATGTTTTAGCAGGGGGCCTACGTTATAGGGTCATTGCCCCCATCTGCCTTTTGACTGTATGTAAACACAAGGGGGGTGTTTCACAAAGAATCTAAGTTTTACCCAACTATTGTGGAAAGCTGTTACTTTCTCTGTAAAATTGTTGAAACAGTTCTTTTGAAAATGCATAAAGTTTGATCAAATCAGTTGATGTTGTTATTATCAAGAAACCTTGAAGTTATTGATGTTTTTTCAAAGGTTACAAATACTTTCATTTTTTGTGCTTTTTAATATGTTTTATTATAATAAGGCTAAAAATGGCTTTCCATAATTGTTATGTACTTACAGTTAAGTTTAACTTCGAATCTTTGTGTGGCCTTTTTTGTGTTCATGATGCAGGCTCACTGGCTCACGCATCTAGGTATTGCTGTCTATGCAGTATTAGTTGTAAACATGAAATAGTTTTGAATCTCCTGAACGAAAAGTCTTTTACAATAGTCCAACTTAAAATTTAAGTTTATCTTAGAATCTTTGTGAAAACCCACCCCCCACTCCGTATACTCTCTAGGCCTTTTAGGGTATACTGTGTCATTTAATCTGAACTAGCTAAATTCGCTTAATTCACATTTGTTATAATTTGATTTTAGATATTGACTAAGTGCTGTTCAGGCTAACTTTTATTGCTGGTCTGAAGTAAAACAAATGAATAAATTACATATCCTCCAGGTTAATTGGAAACAGTAAGTAATGAGCCCCAAATATAGTACATGGTTGTCTCTGCTTCATAGGGTATTATTTAAAAGGTTATGATTTGGCCACTGGTGTAAATCTGTGGAAAGTTCTTTTTGTTATTTTTGTTCAGGTGTTGATGAATAGATCACCCCCCTTTGAACAAATGTATCACTGACTGATCTAACTCTAAGCCAGTGGATTTGACCAAACATTTCTTATGTTTCATAAGGAAAAGTTCACTACTTAATTGTGTATAGTTTACATGTACACATGGTTAAAGAGGTAAAATATATCTTGCACAATCCTATACCTAAAAAGGACGAGAACTACCACAGAAGATCTGCCATTTTGTAAAATTTCATTAAAAAGCAATAAATGAAAGTAACTTGGGGTACTCCTGTGACTCACTTGTAATATGCCCAAGCCAAGGACAGGATTGTCAACAAGACAACAACCATTCTAATATATCTAGATTATGATATGATTTGGGGTCGCACAAGTAGTGAACTGTAGTCACAAGGTGCCCTCACCTGTTCACAGAAATAAGGACCTTTATAATTAGGGTATTGTAAATAATCTGTTGAAGACTGTTGGATTTGATATCGCACATAATCTCCATCAGCCCCATAGGCCCCAGCCTTACAGTGAAAAAAATACACAGGGGCCTCAGGGCGATTTTAGCCCCCGAAATGCCAAAAAGAGCCCCCCAAAATTATAAAGGAGCCCTGGTAAATTTGCATACAGTTCTATGCAAACCAAACATTAGAGTGCTGTTTTCATGCATGCAAGCTTGAAAAGTAGCCCCCGCAAAAATACATTTTATTTTTTTCCCCTGCAGCCTTATGGACTTAGTCCTCAAAGGGTTAATAAATTATGTGTTTTCTGGTTAGTTATATATGAATCACCTGGGGGTGTTGCATAAAGAGTTGCTATCAATCGCAAGTCTAAAAATGTGCCTAAATGCACGAATCTGATTTAGAAATTGGCTCGAATTGACTTCTTTTCTGACTTGCATTTAATCACATCTCTCTAATTGATCGCCTTTCTTTATGCGACAATCCCTGTAGCTACAAATGATTTTTGCTTTTTATGCAGTGAGGCTATAATATTTTGTATATTTGTAATCACTTTCTCTTAGAAAGATTTGATTGTGATTACATCAATTAAACATCAATTAAATGAGTCCTTGCTATTATCCAGGTGATTTTTTTATTTGTGTTTTCATTGTCATACTAATTGTAAGTGGTCAAAGAAAGCATTGGCAAATATACAACAAATAGCAACATGTAATGTTTCCCTAGATTATGATATCATTAATTAGAGATCACAAGGTGCCATCACCTGGTCACAGATATACATGAATATTTATGGTATCATAAAATACCTGTTGAGGACTATATATCACACAGTATACTATAATCTCCATACCGGTAGATCCCAGCCTCAAAAAATTTGAACGTAGTCTTCAGTGGCTTTATTTTGCAGATATCAATTACCAATAGTTACATTTTTAAAACCTTACTGAAGAGAGGCTAATCTATTGTCAGTCAATCTGTTTGAAATCACTTGTATCATTCTAAATTCCCAATTTGCAACACAATTTTGATCTCGATTGCCAAAAAATGAATGGATCACAATAATTTGAATGTGTCCCTTGAATTTCTTGCAATGTCAACATCTAGGCAGCAAAATCAAAACAAACCATACAATGGACACAGTGCTAGAAATGTATTCCTTTTTTGAAGGTCTGATTTCCCAAAAGACTGGCTCCAAACAGAGACAGATATTAAAAATTGCATTTTTAGCTCATCCGGCCCAAAGGGCCCGATGAGCTTATGCCATGCCGTTGCGTCCGTCGTCCGTCCGTCCTTCCGTCCGTCCTTCCGTCCGTCCGTCCTTCCGTCCGTCCGTCCGTCCACAGTTTTCAAAATGCTTCTTCTTCGTTATTTTTCAACCGATTTTGATTCTGATTGTTTCATAAGATAGGGCTAGGAGGGGGATTTAAAACTTCTACACAGAATCGTGAAATTCATTATCTATGGTAATTTATGCAAATTTATTCGAAATCACAAAAAATGCTTCTTCTCCCTCATTTCTCGACCAATTTTGATTTGGTTTGCTTTATCTGGTAGAGCTAACTTTGGTACACTAAACTTCTACACAGAATTTTGAAATTTTTCTCCATTCATTAATTATGGTAATTTTTAATTTTTTAATTTTTTTATTTGTTTTGTTTTGTTTGTTTGTTTTTTTAGTTTTTTTTATTTTTATTTTGTTTATTTATTTATTATTATTATTTTTTTTTTTTATTTATTATTATTTATTTTTTAAATTAATTTATTTATTATTATTATTATTATTATTATTATTATTCATTTCCCCCCCCCCCCCATGTCCCTTCCGGGGTGTCAAATTAATATTTTTTTCACTCTAATTTTTAAAAATTTTATTTTTATGTCCCTTCCAGGGCATCAAATTTTTATTTTTTGACCAGTTGAAAAGTGTACCACATGAAATTTGCGATATTTGATGTTGCGAGATGGCGGATGAGCGCTACGTCATTGACGTTCTGGTTTATTTTGTTTGCCCAATTGGTCATGTAATATAGGAATTACTGAAGTTTGGGTACATTTAGCATCGTTCTCTTCCTCAGC
Source organism: Echinarachnius parma (assembly GCA_037951105.1). Taxonomy (NCBI): domain Eukaryota; kingdom Metazoa; phylum Echinodermata; class Echinoidea; order Clypeasteroida; family Echinarachniidae; genus Echinarachnius; species Echinarachnius parma. The sequence goes on from JBAMJV010005699.1 coordinate 62,928, forward strand.
CAAAAAAATGATTGAAGCTAATAGCTATGCACTATATATTATAATTAAACTCTGGTTCAAAACTAGCCTGTCTATTCAGGAAGTGGGGACATCATAAATTTATTTTTTTCCCTGATGAAAATGAATGATTTTCCTCTAGGAAGTACTGTAATATTGTATTTTTTGTAGTTTGACAAATATGCTATGCTTAAATGGTAAATATGCCTTGCATTAAAATTAGCCATTCAATGATATTATATACCTGGCTAATTCTTAAGCCTTAGGAAAAAATATATTTATAAACATTGTCTTTCAATGAGATCAATATTATGTACAGTATGTAATAGTGCATAATTATGTAACAGTATTAATCTCCAACAGGTTGATGATGCATCAGGTGGTAGGTGACTAATTTGGAAATGAAAGGAATTAAAAGTCAGGAGATAGAAAAGTTCAATGACAAAGAGGTCCACCTTCACTATAGCTTGGAATTCATGGTATATAGTCACATGCTACAGCTCAAGGTAAACCCATCCTAAATTAAGATAAAGAGCTAAAATCCAAGAATACTTTTAGTTTGGTTTCTAGGTAATCAGAAAATGGATGGAAAATTGAAATAGCAAAACATACCCTCAATACTCTCAAAGGTGAAGGTGAGTTAGCTCAGTTGGGAGCGCGTCTGACTTAGACACGAGAGATCCCCGGTTCGATCCCCACCATCGGACAATGCGTCTTTTATCATGCAATAAATTCGAGCTAACTCTCGTTGTGTGTTATCGGGCTCCACCGTGTTTCCTATGCAGGAAAGGATTCACGCAAAACACTCCATCCCTCGGATAGGACGATAAATGGAGGTCCCGTATATGAGACAGTCACACCTCATATACGCCAATAACCTAGTCTACTTCTCGAAAAGAGTAGGGTGTTAACCCGGTTGACTAGTATCAAAATCCTGCACATCACAACCAAATTAATATAATAATTAGTGCGTAATAACCAGTGCACCTGTCCGGTTGGCTCCTTCATTGGGGCGTTGGACAGTAACAAGAAGAAGAAGAAACTTCAGACCAATAGAACAAAATAATAGTACAAATTTAATATAGAACGCTGATCAGTAAACATCTAGTATGAAATGTACAATTGTACAATTTGCAATATGTTTCCCTATATTAATTTGTATAGGTTCCAATATAATATAAATGATCTAGTTTTCAATCGTTTAATACTTTGCCTTGATGTGACCAGCATAATGCAAACTGAAGGTTAATTGTGGTACAGATTTAAACAGTGGACACATACTGATAATGGCTACAAACATGTGACTGCACACAAGCTTCAATTATACATCAACCCTGATAGTTCAAAAATAGGATACTCAATGTCTTTGGGATAATTATTTTAAAGGGATCTTTGTTGACATACGTACAAAAAGTGATGAATGGTTGATACAACGTGTATTGTTGTTATCTGATATGTCCACTGTGTATTGTGTGAAATTTCAAGTTAAATGGACGTTATATGACCGAGTAAAGAGCAAAAATGCAAAGTGATATTCGCAAACTCATTGCACTAACCTAGTACACTGTTATCACTATCCAGTGGATAGATTAACATCTGAACACTTCAATCTAAAAAATCTTTTTAATGAAAGGGCAATTTAAAATGGTCCCATGCTTCTATTGTTAATATGAATACAACAAGCCAACAAGGTATGATGAAACGGTAAACCCCCACTTGGTCTAAACCCGCTTCGTCTAATATCCACTTCGTCTAATCCTACATAGTCTAAACCCATTTCGTCTACAACCACTTAGTCCATTAGCCGGTTCGTCTAATATCCACTTGGTCCAAACCCACTTAGTCTAATGCCATTTCGTCTAATACCCATTTGGGCTAATTGACAGATGGGCTACTCCCACTTGGGCTACTCCCACTTGGGCTAATGTCCCACTTGGGCTAATGACCACATGGTCTAATGCCCATTTAGTCTAAAGGTCTAATGCTACGTTGGTATAAAGTTTGATAATTGTAATTCAGTGTCAGTAATAGTGTCCACTAAGTTCAACAGGGGCCGCGGAAAGGTTTTGTATACGCCCTTGTTTGACGATATACGATTTTATGGAACCTGTTTTTTGTTAAGGTACCTGATTATCAATCTTTTAGGTGGTCAATATACACTGTTTGATAAAATATATATATAACGTTCACTTGTTTATAGTGGCCACATATTTATTGTTCATTGGGTGGTGAGCGTACGAACGATATTTTGGGACTTGTCTATGAAGGTCACCTGATTGTAGCGGCCAATTAGTTTTCTCTTATACACAGTTATCGTCTAGTGCAACCGCTGTGGCTAAATATCCATAGAGCTATAATTACGGGTGCGCTTCGTTATTCCGAAGGTTCGTTATTCCGAAGGTTCGTTATTCCGAACACGCACATTTCGTATACATGAGGGTTGCTTAACCCGAAAACGAAATAGGGTTCGTTAATCCGAACATTTGTTGCATTAATCCGAAGGTTCGTTATTCGGATGGTTCGTTATTCCGAGGGTTTCTAAAATGAAATCATGTTCGTTATTCCGAAGGTTCGTTAGTCCGAAAATAAAATCGGGTTCACTATTCCGAAGGTTCGTTATTCCGAGGGTTCGTTATTCCGAAGGTTCGCTATTCCTAAAATGAAAAATAAATTCGGGTTTGTTATAATGATATAATTTCAAATAAAGAGATAAAACAAACTTAAATGTTTGATTGTTCTGGCCAATGGAGTGAAAGTGGGAAGGGTATACTTAATGCAGACTGTAAATTAAATAAACAAAACACAAATTATAGTATTTAAACCCGATTTAATTTTCCGATTAACGAACCCTATTTTATTTTCGGACTAATGAACCTTCGGAATAAAGAACCTTCGGAATAACGAATTCAATTTTATTTTCGGATAAACGAACCTTCGGAATAACGAACCCGATTTCGTTTTAGGAATAGCGAACCTTCGGAATAACGAACCATCGGAATAACGAACCTTCGGAATAACCATGGATCCATGGAATAACGAAACTTCGGAATAACGAACCTTCGGAATAACCGAACCTTCGGAATAACCGAACCTTCGGAATAACGAACCTTCGGAATAACGACATGTAACCATAATTACAGCCCTATGGAATCTTTCATACGGTATACAGGCGGTGGCCATCACAGAGGTCAGTGTGTGCGATCGTTAGACAAAATGAGAATTAAAGTAAATGGTCATTAGCCAAAATAGTGTTTAGACGAAATGGCATTAGATGAACTGCTTTTAGACCAAGTGGAAAATAGACCAAACGGTATTTAGACGAATTGCATATAGACCAAGTGAAGAGTAGCCTAACTGAGAATTAGACGAACTGGTATCAAACGAGGAAAAAAAAAAAGTAGACAAAGCGACAATTGGCCCATTTGGTGATTAGACGAAACGGCAATTGCCTAAATGGGCATTAGACCTAGTGATGATTAGACCAAATGGGTTTAGCCGAAGTAGAGTTAGACGAACTGATGATTAGACCAAGTGGTATTAGACCAAGTGAATATAAACCGATGAAACCGCTAGAATTACAATTTGATTTTTTTGAGGATTTGGACAATATTACTAGATCCCTTTAAGCCTATAGCAACTATGATACAAATTTTGTCTTTATAAAGGGATCTGAAAACTATATTGACATAATATGCACAAATTTGCAAAATGGTTGATGAAGGAGTGTTGTGATGTGATGTGTCCACTGAGGAATGTGTGAAAATTTAAATGTGAAATTAATTTCTTATGGCCTAGGAATGAACACAAATGTAAAGTGTTATAGTATTTGCTGTCTCATTGCCATAAGTTTGTACACAATTGAAATGATCCTCGGGATTTGTTTCGAATTAATCACAAATATGTCAATAGCAAACAGAAATTTGAAAAACTATAGCTGGTTTCAAATTATGACAGAATTAGTACAGATACAAGTGAGTGAAGTGAGTGAGTGAAAATTGTCTACAAAATTAACCTTAATACAAAATGTGGTCTTTATAAGCAGGTGGTCTTTAGAAGTTTAGAGTTAGGTTCACTTGTTTCAAATGAACAAAGATATAATATACAACTACACAATGGCTCTTTAAGTTTAATCATTAAATCAAATGTCAAACTACAAACCGTTTTTCTAGCGAGTCAAGAAAACAGTTCTTTATGGACCAATGGTAGCTAGCACAAGTCGGACTGTAGATAACATATTTTTATGCCTCCGCAACGAAGTAGCCGGAGGCATTATGTTTTCGGGTTGTCCGTCCGTCCGTCCGTCCGTCCGTCCCGTTCTCGTGATCGCGTTATCTCAAGAACCGATAGACGGATTCTCACCAAACTTGGTTCATGTATGTATCCTGGGGTGCCAATGAACTGATTAGATTTTGGGCTCATGAGGTCAAAGGTCAAAGGTCACAGGGCTCATTATATTCAAAAATAACTCGTGATCGTGTTATCTCAAGAACCGATTGACGGATTCTCACCGAACTTGGTTCATGTATGTATCCTGGGGTGCCAATGAATTGATTACATTTTGGGGTCATGAGGTCAAAGGTCAAAGGTCACAGGGCTCATTATATATGCTAAAATAGCTCGTGATCTCGTTATCTCAAGAACCGATTGACAGATTCTCACCAAACTTAGTCCAAGTATATTTCTTGGGGCGCCAATGAACTGATTAGATTTTGAGGTCATGAGGTCAAAGGTCAAAGGTCACAGGGCTCATTATATGCAAAAATAACTCGTGATCGTGTTATCTCAAGAACCGATTGACGGATTCTCACCGACCTTGGTTCATGTATGTATCCTGGGGTGCCAATGAACTGATTACATTTTGGGGTCATGAGGTCAAAGGTCAAAGGTCACAGGGCTCATTATATATGCTAAAATAGCTCGTGATCTCGTTATCTCAAGAACCGATTGACAGATTCTCACCAAACTTAGTCCAAGTATATTTCTTGGGGCGCCAATGAACTGATTAGATCATGAGGTCAAAGGTCAAAGGTCACAGGGCTCATTATATGCAAAAATAGCTATTGATCGCGTTATCTTAAGAAGTGATTAATGGATTTGCACCGTACTTGGTACATGTATGTACCTTGAGGTGACTAATAACTGGTTAGATTTTGGGGTCATGAGGTCAAAGGTCAAAGGTCGCAGGGCACAATATATTTGCTAAATTAGCTTGTAATTGCAAAATCTCAAGAACTGAATGTCATATTTCAATCAAACTTGGTACCTGAATGTATCCCAGGAAGCCATTGTAGCCATCATATTTTGGGGTCATTGGGTCAAAGGTCAAGGTCACAAAATAGCTTATATTTGCAATATCTCAAAAACCAGATTTGACAAATAACCATCAAACTTTGTACCTCCATTGTATTTGTATCTTGTAATTTTTACTATTAAAATTGAGTTGAAGAATTAATTCAGGGCATGTTAATTTGGGCTTGATATAAATCATGCATTGGCGGAGGCATAATTTTCGACTGCGCGTAGTCGAAGATCCATCTAGTTATTTTTTATTTACCTCTTTTCAATTGATGATGAAAAGTATAAGTTTGCAAGTTAGACTGGTGCTCTAACCACTAAGCTAGAAGCCCTTTATGATGGCAGTACTTCCCCCAAAACTTTTCTGTTTTCTACTTTTCCAAGTTTTCTATTTGTGTGCTATTATTCAGAAGCTAAAAAGTATATAAAACTGACACACAACCTGAAGGATAAGAACCAACTTAGAGATATTTGTGAGGGATCAATCAAAGAGATGCATCTTTCTATGTATATTCGCACATAAGATAACTGACCTGGGCCCCATTGCAGAAAGAGATACAATCGATTGTAAGTTACAATTGATTGTAAATCAGAAAATTTATGCGATTCAACCAATCAGATTTGAGCATCTAGAACATGTGATCTGAGTTACAACTAATTGCAACTTACAATCGATTGTATCTCTTTCTGCAACGGGGCCCAGAAATGTATTTGAAATAAAATAAAATAAAGAAACATCAATTTGACAAATGAAAATGGGCTTCCATGGGATTCTAACATGAGACCTTAGGATTACTAGACCCTAGCTAACCCTTCCCCTTAGCTAGAAGCTCTTAAAAATCATGATGATCAACTCATGAATATTGCCATGAACCATGTTATCTGTATCTCTTGATCTCTTGGATGGTCTTTGTAGTATAAATGCTTGTCAACTCTGTTATGTTCTCTTTACTCATGTTGCCAAGAAAATTACCTGATGCACTGCTGACTATTTCCTGTTCGTACAAATTGAATTAAACTATCACTATTCAGTGATCATTCGGTTCCCTTCTGTTTGGAAGGTAAAGAAGGCCAAGTCAGTAAATTATAGTAATTGTCAAAAGAAACAGGATTCTAACTTATTTTAGACGTTTTGGGGTTCGCTAGATTTCTCCTTACTGCTTGCTCATACTGTAATGTGATTTTATATCCTTCCATTTTGTGTCAGGTTTCTGACTAGCATGAGCGTTGAAAAAATGTTCTGGGATGAACAATCATCACAAGAGCTTTCTAGCTCTGTTGGTAGAGCACAGTTCTAGCAATCTGGAGGTCTCGAATTCTATTCCCGGGGAAGCCCAATTTTCCTTGATAATGTTTATATATGTTTGGTAGTCATAGTTGTGAAGGAATTCTTTTGTTCAGGGGGAGTCCAAGACCTTAGTTAAATAGTCTTATAGATATTTATTTACTGGGGCTCTTTTGGTATATATGTTGTGATTTTGTTGGCTATAAATAAACTTTTTTTTGCTCCCTGTTTATTGATTTGATTAACTATTTACTATTTACAAGTTGGCCCAAATTTGCTTGGAAAATGGATGAATGTGCCAAGGGATGATAATTATATCTTTCTAATCGTGACTCAGTATGAATGTGAGTCTAGACGTATGAGTGGAGAGAAGAACTCAAAGTACCCATTCACATCTGTAATACGCCTTTTATATCAACCAAATTTGAAGTGGATAGGGTTCTAAGCGTGGCTCAGTATGAATGACGTAGTTTGTCAGTATCCCAGTGAGTCCTGACGACGTATGAGTGGAGAGCAGAAGACAAGGGATCCTTTCACATCTAGTATGCCTTTATTATCAAATATCAATGTAAACCCTGTATCAAGGGCTACATACATTTATTAATGATATGGGTCTGGACATGTCTGAAGAAGTGCCCAATATGAACGGTGACATAGGGAGAAAGCCTGGTGTAAAAAGTCTTTGATTTCTCCCGCTATTTAGCAGTAGAAATTAATTGTTCTTTGGGAATTTGCCTTTTTAGCAACCAATCAGTCAGCGATTTCTGACTTGCCTGACATTGTTCAGATGTTCTCTTACCCATGGCATTGTATAGCTGTGTATAATGTCTGTACTCTACAGCTCTCCAGTCCTTGCTGTTCTACATGGCCCGGTCAGATATCAACGGATAGCGGAAACGTATGCCCAACGAATAGACAATTTGCGAAATTAAATTATCCGGTGATGAAAGTCGGCTCCATTGCTTCATGTACAAAACATAGAACAACGTACATCACCGGACAAGGAACGGACAAGAAACGCATAGAACGGATGAAAAATTTAGCTCTTCGTTTGACATACGTTTGCGCAATCCATTGATATGTGACCGGGCTATTATGTACATGTAAGTTAAACGTTGTTGCTTGATGAAGAGTATCAAGGCATATGTGGATTAGACTGCCTTGATCTAATCCTTTGATTTCTTAGGTGATCTTCTGCAAGGTCTGTCCGATTCATTCAATCTACATATGTATGTACAGAATGTGTACAGATATTTTGTTGATGGCTGATATTTGGCCACTGTCCAACATGCATATCTTAAAATGTTTGCAGCCACTCTGGTTATATTGGAGACATTTCAATACAAGTACCCAGCCCAGTAGGGTATGTGTGAAGTCATTTGCAGAGCTGCCGACCATTCCGTTTTTGCCGTAATTGTTAGGTTTTTTCAATATAATTACGGCAGTATGTTTTTTGAAATTTAATTACGTTTTTCTAAAAACATAAATTAAAAATGTGACAATACATCATATTTCTTCTTTTTTCTCCCGAAATTATGTTGTTTGGGCCAGTTCATTCGGTTTTTTAATTTTTAGATCAAGGTTGGCAGCTCTGCATTTGGGGCTATGGCCACTATGCACAAGTGCATCTATGGGTCGATCGATCTTCATTTGGCTAAACTGAGAAGACGGGCATGATGGTTTTGCTGTCATCCTAAATATAGATGTGGTGTTGTGATGTCATCACGTTGCCTGCCTGGTTAATATTTGGTTTGTGAACAACAAATATGAACTTGACTATGTATATGATGAAGGTAGAAGTTGCTAGATTTATTGTAATGGTCTTTTATTATTTAAAGATATTTAAGTGTTAATGTAGGTAATTCAACTATAAAGGTACGTTTTCGAACTCCAAATCTTCTCCTGACTGCAAGTTGCTAAAATGGTATTTTCTTTCAAAAGACAATTATCTTTACAACTTTTAAATTTAGCTTGTAAAAAAGAGGAGTTCTCATGAGTACCCCATTCAATGATACCCCATGATGCAGGGACCACTGTACTAGTAACTCATATGGAGTGTGGCTTTATCAGGAGTACCCCATTTATGGATACCCCATTATACAGGGACCCCCCCCCCCCCCTCCCACTTTTCACTTCATACAGTATACAAAGGTGTAAACAGGTACAAATTGGCATTACAATACCCCTATTATTTGCATTTTTAGTACAAATTTATAAAAAAATACCCCTTTATAAAGATTTAAAGGTACCCTATATTCAAATTTTTCAAACATTTAAATGAAACTTGTATCCTGTTTTATCATCCCTGCTAACATAGTCATGTACCTATATCTTTTTTGAATTTCCACAAATGTTGTTTTTTGGTCTGCGAACACATTTTTTTGCGAAATTGTGATTGATCATGCGTACGCATGGCCAATGTGCAGTGACACCATTTGTTAGGGACCACTGTACTTGTAACTCGTATGAAAATGGTACTTCTCTCATTCTGGCCGCCACACAAACCCACCAGATGGTATGTAGGACTCGATTTAGCCCAAAATGAACTTGATGCCTTCTTACTACCACCCTTTGATATGAAAAGGGTCACTCTGGCCCCCTGGCCGCCACACACACCCATGAGCAATGACACTGACACGGTGCCGTCTGTAATCCCTCACCTGGCATCGTACATATGACTAATCCACCATATGACTAGGATTCATGCAACACGCACAGACAGATATCTGCACCGTAATGAATTACCATAGAGACGTAAGCTGCCCAACAACCATTTTGCACCAATGTTTACATAATGAAGCCTTTATTGGCAAAAACCAAGTACTCACAAGATTTAAAAAAAAAATAAATAAATAAAAACATTTAAATGTAAGAAAGTGCTGTAGGTAGGCAAAGTTGTTTACAAGGGGGCTTTCCCACAATAAACATTTGAACTTGAGCAAGAATGAAGCTATAGACGAAGCAGAATTGATTATAATGATTGAATATTGAATATATGACTGATGCAGCATATGACTAGGATTCATCCAACACGCACAGACAGATATCTGCATAGTAATGAATCACCATACAGACATAAGCTGTCCAGCAACAAATTTGTAAATGTTTACATAGTTAAGTTATTGTGAAGCCTTTGTTAAAACTGCATACTCACAAGCTTGTAGTTTTCAAATGTGAAATTGCTAGAAGTATATATGCAAACTTGTACACAAGGGGGCCTGAATCCAACAAGAAATATCTAAACTTCAGCAAGGATGAAGCTGGAGATCAATAAAGTTGGGCCTTATTCATGGATTTGTGGGGAGAATTCTTCATGATAGAATTTAATAGACATGTATTAAACTGAATATCAAACATTCACTACATATATTTGACACTTACACAGTAACTTAATCCTAATGATACACAACAGTGCTGGAGTCGAGTCTGGACTCAAGACTGCTTTTGATGGTCTCCTGACTCGGACTCGGAGCCAAGTCACAATGTAAAACAAATGGGAACATGCTACTGGGCCATTCTTGGTCACGTGTGTGACCCAAAACATGACAAATTTTGAAATGGGATGCTTATATTTCAGTAAGTATGAGACTATAATGATTTTTACTTTTGTAGTCTTTCAAACTTAACACAAAAGATTTTATAAGGATTACGTAACTCAATGTCAGAGGTCAAATGGCATGGGTCACGTGTGTGACTTCGCACGGAGCGCTTTTTTTCATAACTAAATTTCATTTGGAAAATTCTTTAAAATATGAATAGCTATAATGTTCATCTTATTACCAGAGAAGAACTATACATTTGTAAGTACAACAATAGCAATGAATGAGAATTATATCAAACCGTTGTTTTTTATAGTACTTAATTATGTGGCAACGTCTGGTCACGTGTGTGACATTTTGGGGTGGTCACGTGTGTGACATGTACAATATGAATGGAAAAATGGGAATTTTATAATATCGGGTTTAGAAAAGAATGAAAGGTTGAATTTTTACAAAGTTGGTATCAACCTGTACAGGAAAGTGAGAAGAATGAGCTTGCTAATTATCCTTTTGATATCTTGATTATTTTCTGAATTATGATTATTAGAAAAATATTGAAATATGTAAATTTATGCAAATGAGTAAAAAAGTTTCATTTTAAACTTCAAATCATGTATTTCATGAAACTTTACACATGGATCATTCCAAAAATGGAACAAAACTACAGAAAAATAAAACTTAAATTTTTCCGAAAAAGTTTCACTTTTCAAAGAATGGCCCTACTATGGGACTTGGACTCAGAACTTGTGCACCTGCCAGCAGCCCTGGTACACAATTGACATGAGAGCTATTTTTTTATAAATTCATTTGCATTTTTATCCAATTTTTGTTGTTGTCATTCATTATATTTACTCTTACGATAACTTTGAAATCTTACGACTAGTATACTAGTTGAGTGGCCCGAAATTCAGTTGCAAAATTGTACGATATTCAGACAAATGCTACGGTGTCCCTGCTGGGCCCTTGAGGTACCCATGCGATGCTGTCTATGGGCTTATGGGAAGTAAAAATCGTACGATGCAACAAGAATGTTTAACTCTGCGCTATAAGCTGACACAACGTCTTACAACAAGGAAAAATGCAACGGCGACCGCAGGATAGCCATGGCACCCGTGCGGCCGCCATAAGATTCCTGTAAGATTTCCCCCAAAAGAGGCATGGTACGGGCGCCTTATACCGAATCAGAGAATTTTTAACCTAGAGGCATTATTCAGTGTGTTAAAGAAGAATAGCAGACAGAGGGAAACGTGGGCAGGTGTAGGCCTAATGAGTCCTGGGGTGTTCTCACACCTCCACACAGGAAGGAAGTGGAGGAAATGCTTGGCACAGGCTGGGAGGGGTGTAACCCCTTACCTGCTCTTTCCGAATTAGAGCTGTGTGTAATAAGTTGTTTATATAGGCCTATTTTATATTTCAATATGTTTAGAGGACGATCCCCCCCCCCCCCCCAAAAAAAATAAAATAAAAAATAAAAAATAAATAAATTACATAAAATAAAAATTGCTAGGCACAGGCTGGGAGGGGTGTAACCCTTGCTTACTCCCATCGAATTAGAACTGTGTGAAATAGGTTCTTTTAATACATCTAGCCTATTTATTTCAATCGCAGTTTAGGGGATGATTGCACCCCCCCCCCTCCCCGAATTGCCCCATAAAGAGCCTCTGAACAAGAATCTTCATAATAGTTAAATGAAAAAAAAACTTGATTGTAACATTTAAGTGACAATAATGCTTTAGAATGCTATTTTGATGCAGGAATGTACGAAAAGTACCCCCTCCCCCTACAAAAATAAATCTTATCTTCCCTGGTTCTGTATGCTTGAGTTTTGAAAAAGGTTGAAAACGTTTTATGGAGTGGGGGCTAAAACTAAAAGTAGAGGGCCTTGATCGAGGGAGGAAATCTACCGACAGAAAGGGAAGAGGGTGTTGCAGGAACGTTAGCCAGCCGCCTTCCCTATCCCCACGCCCCGCCCCGCCATCACTCAGCGCCTGTAATGTAGGTCTATAGTCTGGCGGACCTTCGGATCTTGGGCCCTAAATCTCGGTTCACTGAGCTGTAGCCTCGCGGCAGTTTTATCTGTCGCTATATTTGAAATTGATGGCAAATCTTTTGATACGGTACTGCACTTTTATAGTTTTTACTGGGGGAAATTTTAATTTTAAATGTTAAGCCTGCTTGTATTGATATAACATTCTCAATTTATATGAGTTCTTTTGGGTTATTTCAGGGAGTAAATTAACTGAGCCCCCATTTATAATCTACTATTAGTCTGGTTCCACTGAGTTTATAACTTGTCTACACGTGTACATGGTTCATTGAATCCTCATTTTGCTTTTTATTAACTTGCAGATAGGATATTTTCATTAAAAAACTACAGACTTAGTAGTAATTTAACATATCGTCAAACCTGGTGAATTGCCACAATGGGCAATTATATTTCAAACATTTATGTTTTGGGACACTAGATTCTGCTAAATGGGCCATTAAGACGTGTGAAATCTTGATTTTTCCTTTGCCATAATTATTGAAAAAAGGATAATCATTTCTGAAATTGTACAAGGTGTAGAATATTAGTCTTCCCAAATCTATGTTATTGTATGAGACCAAAAAGAGATACCAGCTCCCAGAGTGACACTGTACATATAGTATTAAATTGGTTTCAACACATGGGGTGGAATTCACAAAGGAGGTTTGTACAAACCATGGTTCAAACCATGGTCTACATCTATGGAGTACTATTTGTAAACTGATGGAGAAAGAATGTAAACTCCTTAATTGTTAAGAATGTTGATGTTACACATTTACTGAATGCACCAAATAAATGTTTGTCTTCTCAGATGGTGAAATTTGCTGATTAGCAAGCTCTAACAGTCATATAATTAGAAATTATAAATTGTTTTACTTGTATACGAGCAGCACTCCATAGGTGTAGACCATGGTTTAAACCATGGTTTGTACAAACCTCCTTTGTGAATCTGGGCCCATGTTCAATCATCCGATCATCTGGATTAGATATGAACTAATTTGGTACCGCTTCCTGAAAACCCCAATTTTTGTTGATAGGTTGGATTTCACAATGTGTTGATCCATGATATCAAATGCTGCTGACAAGTTTAACCCAATGAATTTTAAATTTTTGTTATGTTGTAATAAGCATTCTCCATAGACTGTAGTCCATAATATCTCTGGTTCTTCTTCAGGTTTGAAATTAGCACCCTGGGCTTCTAAGAATAATAATAATAATAATAGGTTTTATTTATATAGCGCGCCTAATATGATAAGATATCATCTCTAAGTGTTTTACACTATTATTACCCAGGTCATAGGATACAATGCTAGCCCACACACATTGTGTGCACCATAAAAGATTTCTCCTACCGGGTCCCCAATTATACACCTGGGGAGAGAGCAGCAATAGTGGATTAATTGTCTTGGTGAAGGACATACGTAATGTCCATACACAGGGTTCGATCAAGGTATCTTACCATTGGAAAGCACACGCTCTATCAATCTTGCTTCACCGTGGCCCCGTTGCAGAAAGAGATACAATCGATTGTAAGTTACAATTACAAGTCAGATCACGTGTTCTGAATGCGCAAATCTGATTGGTTGAAACATGCACATTTTCTGACTTACAATCTATTGTATCTCTTTCTGCAACAGGGCCCACGTCCACTTTAAAGCTTTAGGCCACCACAAATTCAATAAAATGCATCATTCTACCTGCCTAAAAGGGCAACCCAAAATGTTTGTGTTACGTTTTAGATTGTGTAGACTGTAGAGCAATCCAATTCCAGCTACTGGCAACAAGCATTTTGAAGGTTGTGATTTCACTCGCCTTACAGGGCAACCAAAATGAAAAATACATGGGAACCAACACCCCAAAATGATAATCTTATAAATGAAAGGAAATAGTTTTATTGGTCCATATCACCAACAAGTTCAGAAAAAAAGGGTTTACAGAAAAATCATTTAATTGGGAAAATCATGACCATACTATTCAAGTAAGAATACCTATTGTCTAGGACATACATGTATGCATCTTTGGTTGTTCTATTGTCTCAAAACGTACATGTACACATGAATAAAATTGGTGCACCCGCAGGCGTTTTGTGCATAAGGAACCATGAGGCCCTGTTGGTTCTGTAAGTGTTATTTTTACATTTTAAAAATTTATACAGTCTTGTTTAAACAGGCTGGCCCCATCAGTGATCAAGCACTGTTTTCCAGGGGGCCCTGTATTGGTGATTATTGGTCTGTATTTGTGATTAATAGTATGTTTTATGAATAACACAACCCTAAATGTATGCAAAGTGTTGGACATCTATTTGATATCAAACGGCGGTAAAAAACATTAAATTCTGTGTTTTTTTATGCAGGGTGGTCCCTTTTAGTAAACATATCTTCAAAATTATAATGCGACCAGAAATATACAAAACTGCTGTTCTGAAGAGCTACCCCAGTTTGTAAGCATTTCATTATTAACCCGTTCCCTTTGAGTTTCTGAAATCCCCATAGACTTTGTACACATCCCACCCGGTTCCCGTAGTCAAGGGGTTAAATGTGGCTTACAGCTCCTAGCTGGGTGGCCTCAAAGCTAAGGAAACAGACATAGGCAGGCGCTGCGTAATACGTGACATAAGGCATTCAACGTGACATTTTTGGTTTTTCTGATCCAGGGCAGTAATGTTGCGTCTTCAACCTTGGGAGGTCAGAGCACTTTCTTGTCTGTGCAGAAGGCTTCAAGACAACTGACAACTGACAAGTGTGTCTTTAAAATAAAAAAATTATCAGAGAACATACAAGTACAGATGCTTAAAGACTGAAGCTGGGCTATTTGAGGCCTTCTACATCAGGTGGGGGGAAGGGGGGGGGGGGGCATGATTTGAATTTGAATGTGATTTTAGGGGGCTGTTTTTGGCATTTCGAGGGCTAATTCGCCCTGACCCCCTGTTCACTTTTTCACTGCATTCTTCATAGTATTTTTTCGACCAATCCTGAAAGGGTCACAATTCTTCAAGGGAAATTTAAAGATATATTGCTTCTTTCTGTTTGTGGACTAAAAAGAGGAACGATTTCAGCCATGGTTTATTTCACTTCATTCTTTTAGTAATTATATATCAAACAATATCACGTTACTTTCTTTCATAATCAGTTTTAATAATCATTGCATTGATAAAGACCATCTTGTATGCTCTTACTAGCTGTTTCGTAATCAGTTCTAAATATCGTTGAATACGTGGTTCTTACTATGTAGCTGTCATGGCCAAAGCGACATTACATTGCAACACACATTGTGCAATAGTCAGGGATCTAGTAACATCATTGTCCAAATCCTCACACCTTACTTAGAACTCTAATGTTTCTATCATACCTTGTTGTAATTTGTATTGCCAAACGAAACATGGAACAGGATTTGGTTTTTCAAATTTCCTTTTCTTTGAAAAGATATTTACGATTGAAGTGTTTGGATATGTTTTATGATCCACTGAAAAATTATAATGTGTACAAAGTCAGCGCAATGAGTAATTAGCCAATACCACTTTGCATTTTCGCTTATTACTTGGCCACATAACATCCATTTAATGTGAAATTGTCACGCATTACTTAGTGGACATAACAGAATACAACAATACAAATTGTATCAACTATTCATAACTGTTTGCACAGTATGTCAACAACGTTCCTAGATCCCTTTAATTATTAAGCTATGTACATGTGGTGACAAAGAACACATGCCACTCCTTGGCGAGTCTGGTTGTCATGGAAACGCATGTGATGAGCGAGAGACATGTGACACATTGCACATTGCTCATCAGTATACGTTACAGTGTCAAGGAAGAAAACTAGCAGACTATCCTCTTGAGTCATAAAAACAAGTCTAAAATAGCTGTATTTTGTATTCATATTTTCTAGAAATAAGTGTTTTTTTGTATTGAAATGTGTAGAAATGATAAACTGTCTTTTGTATTGGTTTGTCTAGAAATTAATGTCTTTTACTAGCTGTTACTGGCCAAAATGACATTATATTGCAACGCACATTGTGCAATAGTAAGTGTATGATTAGTTATACAGCTGTGTACAAGTGATGACAAGAATACATGCCACTCCCAGGCAAACCCAGTTGCCATGGAAACACATCAACTTGATGAGCAAGAGATACATGAAAAATTGTTCATCAGTATGTGTTACAGAGTCAGGGGAAAACAAATACCAATGTGTCTGGCTAGAAACCAGACTCGACTGAGTCATTTAAACTAGTCTAAATTAGCTGCCTATTGTATTGTACAGTATCATGTGTAGGGACACTGATTTTCCGTTTCAGAAAATCTGGAATTCCGTTTTTACCTGCCTGAAAAATGGAAATTCCGTTTTGCCATAGACTTTGTACATGTGAAAAACTGCAAATTCCGTTTACATAGAACTCCATACAAAATTCAATGAGTACGGTAAAATCATGATTTTCACCCACAAATCATAAAAATTTGGGGGGAATGTGTCGTGCCTGATATCGGGAAGGACTTACCACAGGCCAGAGAGTAAATATCTTTAAAATTTATTCAATAATGATTAAGGCTGAGTTGGTTCGGTCAGTCACACCGGTTCCCGACCGTCACCATCGGGTCCCGGTTTCGTTTTTTTCGGAACGGGCTCCGAAAGAAAGGGAAAAAAAGAAAAAAAGAAATGAAATAAATAAATAAATAAATAAATCCTTTTTTTTTTTTTTTTTTTTTTTTTTTGGGGGGGGGGGGGGGGGGGGGGGTTTGGGTTTTTTTTTTCTTTTCTTTTTTTTTCTTCTTTTTTTCCCCCGTTTTTCCATTTCAAATGGTCAATTCCGCGATTTTCCGTGATTTTCCGCGATCGCGGAAAATCAGTGTCTCTACATGTGTATATTGGTTTGTTTTATTGACTGTCCAGAAATAAATGTTCATACGTATATAAAAATATGTCTAGAATTACTCTTTTGTATTGACACGTTTAGAAATAACTGCCCTTTTGTGTTTTTTATCAAGAAATAGCTGTCTAGTGTATTGGTTTGTCTAGAAATATTTTGATTGTGTATTCACAATCTAGAAATCACTGCCTTTCGTATTGAATATAGAAAAAGTTTATTTGTACTGCTGTTTGTATGATACTTACCTATGAACTATATGCCTAGAAATGTCTTTCATTTGTTTTGTTATATAAATATGATTAAATATCTGTTGTATTGATATGTCTAGAAATAAGTGTTTTTCATATTGATATTGTATAGAAACTAATCAAATTAAATTCCATGAAATTGATAGTGTGTTTAATAATTAGGTGATAAGATTTGTATCTGACTATTTTTTCTAAATGTAATTCTTTCTTTTTATAATTTCAGGGGACAGCTCTTACACTGGCTCGCTTGACAGGGGTGAGTTAAAATTCTTTAGTGTTTATTTTTATTATAAAATGAATTAAAGGGGTAGTTTAGTTTTGCTAGAGAGGGCGCTGCACATCACAATTTTTTTGTGAGGTAATGAAAAACTGAGTGTCGAATTTATTTGCGAGAACATGCAATTTTAATGGCAGAATAAACTTTATTTGGTCAAAATCGGCCCAGAAACGGCTGAAATATCAATAAATATATCTGATCTATAATTATTTGGGGCCCAAATAATTAGATGAATTTAAAAAAAAAAAAAAAAAAAGCTTGCACAAAAATTTTCTAAAGCGGTTTTTAAATAGTTGTTGATGATCTCTCTATTTAATCATATTTCAATAAAACATCACATGCATAATTTTGTATGAAAAATGGTTGAAACCAATGCCTTTTTAGAGAGCGCCCTCTTGAGTTTTAATGGCTCTTTTTTTAATGATAACGGGCTTTTTACTTAGTCCCTTGTAATTTTGTATACCTTTCGAGAATGGTGGAGTTAAAAGTATTAGTTTTATAATGTTACTGTCCATGTTTGGTTACTAAAGTTGAGCCTTACCAAAACTGTACTACCCCTTTAAATTAAACAAAACTTGTGTTTTCCTGAGGTATGTGTTCATGATTCCCAAGTATTTCGTTTTGTTTTTACCATGTAATTTCTGTTTTTTTTTCTTCTTTCCTTTTTAGCATTCTAGATGAAACATCTGTCATCATGAACAATACATGCCTCTCTTGTGATAATATAATGATAATGGTCCATGTTAATTTTTGAACAGGCAGTTTTGGTGGTCAAAATTAATCCTGAAATAAATTCTGAGTGTAAATCAAATTCAGCATTGATACAGTCAGAATACAGACATCATGATTTATCTTGGGACTCTATAAAATTTTATTTTAATTCTATGTATGTGTGTGTGCAATAGTCTGAGAACTATTTCAATACATATCCCTTGCAATTTGAATGTTGGCTATAATATGTGTATTTTTAACATGATTTTTTGGCTTATAGGTCTTGGATCATCTTTTGTGAATCGGAGATCAGGTTTTAAAGGGGACCACCAGGCAAAGAACAACACATTATTATATGTTTTGGTACCGTTTTGTGATATCAAATAGATACCCAACATTTTGCAAAGGGTTGTGTAATTCATAAACAAAGCAATTAATTTCCACCACTTACGGAACCACTGCTATTTCCTGGTTCCATACGGGCCAACCATTTGCGAGTGCGCCAATGCTATTCACGCGTACGTTTGTAGGCAATAGATTCCCGGGCGATTTGTTCGCTCTGCACACACATCGCAATTCACGGCACGCATCGCAGTCTCGCAATTCAGACCGCATAAACACATGCTTTAGAATGGTGATGCGTTTCCAATTATTTTTTCTTTCTTTCTGGAAACATATTTTTGTGAACTTGTTGATGGAATGGAATACTAAAGATGTTACCTTTTTTTAATAAGAATATTATTTTTGGGTGGTGGTACCCTTTAAGTATTCAGGCCATCAGGTTGTTGTGCAATCAACATAATTTGCTCTGACGTGTTATAGTTATAGTTCATTGAAAATTTAGATAGAATGGTTAACGTGAGTGACGCTCATTAAAACCTCCTCCAAAAATGTAAAAACAAAGAGTTGAATCCTATTCTTTCCAGTGCTAATATGTAATGTGTTTGCCCTAGTGGTATGTCATGGAGAAGGAAATCTAATTTCTTTTTTAAAGAAAGAGAGTGTGAATTATCCTTTGCTTTTCAAGAAATGTAATGTGAGTGACGTGGAATAGCCCATTGACTCTTAAGAAAGTCCTCGTTAATCTAAGCACTTTTTAATAGTTCATGTGTCCAATGACCTCGCAGTTTCTATATTCAGGATGTTGTGCCAAAAAAACAGAATCTCAGAACACACTTTCAAGTAACTTTCCACAAATGGCAACAGCTGTTAGGGTGTACCTTAAGTTTAATCTCTCAAAATATGACCATGAGATTATATACAAAGCACTTTGCTATGAGCAGTTAGTGACCCCCTTTTAAACATTTTTTAGTAACTTTTCTTAAAAGTACACAAATTAGTTTTATATATTATTTTCGGATGTTAATGATTTTGAAGAATTACAATTTGTTAATCCTTTTAAAGTATTGATTAAAGTTTTATCATGAGGGTCAAAGCTGCTAATTCTGCAAGGGGCGGGGCTTCACAACCTGCGAGCACATAATGCCCAATATACTTCGGTGGGGTCCAGGGTCTTGCATTAGGGCCCCTTGTGGATGTCCAGGGGTGGATTTGTGATTTAGCTATTCAAAGCTAGGGTTAGGGTTAGGGTTAACCCTAACCCTAAATTAAAACTACTGGCGTACAAGCAAGCAAGCAAAAACTAAGTAAATACAAAATTGTCTGGCCTGAGGGGGGGGGGGGGCTCATGACCAGAAGCTCCTTTGCTACACCACTTTTCCCCAGGGTTATGCAATTCACAATTCTTGAAAGACTCTTTCTACCATCACTCAGGTTTTTAAATGAGAAGCTGTTAGATTTTTATTCTAGATATATGAGGATATAGTTCTATTCAGGTTTAACATTTCATTAAAAAAGGGTTTGAATTTTCATTTTAACAAAATGGTCTTTTGAGTCACAAAGGAAAACTATGGGTCCTAATATAGCTACAGCAAAAACTAAACATGTTCCCTACAAGAATATGCATTCCCAAAAAGTTAATACCTGTAGGACCCACCAGGTTCCCCTGTAGGCAATGGGTTAAGATGATTTAAAGGGTGTCTGCAAATCTTGAACAGGCCCTTTATGAACATAAGTTACCTATGATCGTTACCATGGTTACGCCATATGCCCTTGAGAGGGGTAACAGACTTGGAGGAGAGGGTGGGAAAATCCCTGTTTTTCTTTCTCTTCTCTAAAGCTCAGAAACTGTTTATAAATAAAGAAAAAAATGGCAGGAATTTGCATCCTTCAGTTAACGGAAGAGGCACCTAGGTACGTCCTTGGGGTGAGCCAGGGCTCAATGCCAATTGATGCAAGCCAACCTCCAAACACTTTTAAGTGCTCACAAACAAAATTGCCCAGGTGCTTCTGTTTTCTTTGTTGTGGCTTTTGTTGTAAACAAAGCTAATGCATATATATGCTTAGTATGTACATGTATGCAAGAAATTAAAAGAAATCTTGATTATTGGAATATTGTTTAATGAAGGTGTGCATGGTGGCAATAAAAAGAAACATAGCCTGTAAAAAAATGACCTTTATGGACAGATTCCGAGGAAAAATTTCTCTGGATGAACTGAATTCTCAATCCTGACTTGTAATGTTGTCCTGTGCTGTCTTGTCTTGAACATGCATTTATAGTACATACGCATATATGCCAACAAAATTTTGCACAACATTTGGTGAGATAT
Organism: Echinarachnius parma; assembly: GCA_037951105.1. NCBI lineage: Eukaryota > Metazoa > Echinodermata > Echinoidea > Clypeasteroida > Echinarachniidae > Echinarachnius > Echinarachnius parma. The sequence continues at coordinate 83,844 of JBAMJV010005699.1, forward strand.
TTGTGAGACCATTTTTATTTTAGTCACTTCAGCCCTTTTTCTCCAAATAACAGTATATTCACATATTTGATTTGATTATTTAGATTTTGCCCGGCGATATACTTTTACTCATTTCGATTTTGTACACTCTTCGCAAATCATTTTGGTTTTCATACCATTGCTGTCTGTATAAAATTCTTCAGCAAAATAATACTCCACATTAGCTTTAAAAACATTACGCAAGAGGAATATGTTGATAGTTACCATGGTTACCCCCCTTTGTCCTTGGAGAGGAGTAACAGTAGATGATGACAGATGATGTTCTATGTTACGTTTTGATTACGCAATGAACAAAGTGTAAGTGACTTGTACAAGGATATTTATTTCTTATTATATATATATTTTATCTTTGTATCACTCTCTAGATCAAGATCTTACACAACTTGGCAACATTTAAATCCTGGAGACACAAAGATAATCAGATAACTTTAGATGTGAAATTTGAATTAACTTGAACAAGTCTTTGGAAAGTTATACATGCTTTCTTGTTTGGAATTTATTCAAAACTTTATTAGAACCTTGGATAGAGGAAGTAGATATCAAATAACTTGATGTAAAAGTGCAAAATTGTCATGTTCAAGATTTAAAGGGATCTACATGTATGTGCAAAAAGTGATGAATGGTTAATAAAATGTATATTTTTGTGATATGATATGACCACTAAGTAATGTTTACAAATTGTATGTTAAATGGATGTTATATGGCAGAGAAATGAGCGAAAAATGCAAAGTGATGTCTGACTCATTGCGCTGACTTTGTGCACAGTTATAACTTTCCAGTGGATAATTAAAAATCTGAACACTTCAGTCGTAAATATCTTTTTAACGAAATATAAATTTGAAAAACCCAAACCTGTTCCATGCTCCTATTGGAAATACAAATACAACAAGATATGAGAGAACCACTAGATTTCTAACTGAAGTTTTGTGGATTTGGACAATGTTACAAGATCCCTTTAATACTTGATGTATTCTTTCTTAGTTCTAGGATGAAACATGAGGGTGGTGGCAGTAGAGTTGATGTTAAGGTAAGGGGACTACTTACGGAAAAGAAATTGCTTTTGATTTCAAAAATATTTAAGCCCTTATAACAAAATAATTTATAAGTTAGATAATGGGTTACCTCTGATTTCATCAACAATTTTAATCCTCTATGAGAAATTTACATGATCACTCATCCCAAGTAGCAAATAGGGATGTAACATATGATGAAATGAGTAACTCGGATTCAGAATGTACTCAGGAGCAGTGCCCCCTAGAGCTGAAATGAAGTCAATTGTCAAATCTCTATAACCGAAAATCAAGGCAGTTTTTTGTTTCGTCATTATAATGTTTAGATAGAAACATTAATTGCAATGTGTAATATGCACTATAAAAAAGCTGCATATTATTCATTAACGTATACATACAATGAAGAAGGTGCCCCCATACATGCTCCCAGTTGCTATTGTGGTTTTTCCCAGCATACCTCTGCTTGTTCTTTGAACACACATTGACATGGGGATGAATGCTCACGTGATCGCACAGGTATCACTGGGCCTCATCAGTTAGGCTTTTTCTTGGAAGAAAAAAGTAAATTTCACTCTTTGTATAATCCTGGATAAAAAAAAAAAGTTGTCATGAAGCATTATAAATCACCATCTGACTAAGTAAAATACCCGTCTTTGATTGGCTAACACCGTCACGTGATTGCCATATCAGTTTTAACTGTTACATGGCAGATGCACTGTTAACCGCATGGCGCGCGCTGCAAAAGTCATTTAAATCAATTTTTTAATACAAATATACAAATATTGTTTGCAATTTATTTAGGGTCTTATGACGGAATATTTGGTGGTTGACTTTAAAATCTTAGCATCCTGAACATGTTAAAGTAATCCATTAAACTTCATAAGATTTTTCCAAAAAATTTGAGATTTCAGTAATATTAAGCAAATAATTACCGTTGGTGAAGGTGATGGGACAAACTATCACTTCCGGGGCGATTTGGATGTAGCTATCTTTCCCAAGCGAAGCTGAGGAAAGATAGCGTATACATTCAGATCGCCGAGGAAGTGATAGTTTGCCATCGCCTGAAACCAAAAGGTGATTATTTGCTTTATATTCTACATCGGAAACATTTCACTGGTAGGGTCTACGAGAAAGACAATCTAACTGTTTCGTTGAGCATCTAATCATCGTTGAGCATCTAATCATCGTTGAGCATATTTCGCAAGCTAAAACAGGACCTCCGCTCGCAGGAAGCTTTCATAACACGCATGGCTATGGACAGTGCATGCAGTACTTACGTACGTACATCACCGCGGTGGCCGTGGTCGCCTGCTGCGTTGAAGATATTACCCAGTGCAACGCACTTTCACCCAAGATAGTACCGAGTGTAACAAACTTTTCTTCTCCCATCAATGATGGGCGAAACTATGTTTCATCACGTGATTAACTTTTGACCAATCGTAGAGCAAGATTCTTAGTATGTGGATTATAAATACCAATATCGCTGTTAGATTATTCTGAATGATGTGAGAAAGTTTCATAGAAACATGATAAAAGTATGCTATTTAATTATTAAAAAAGGTGAAAATGATTGGCAGCTATTATCATCTTTGCCATTTATTTTGACGATGCTATCAGAAAGCTTTCTAGAACAATCATAGATATCTCCATAATTAGGAAGAAATTGAAAAAATCAAAGCCTATTATATTCTTGTTACCATAATATGCCAAACAATAAGGTACAAGAGAAGTGTGAAAGCTGAATCAGATTTTTCATGAATTTGACAAAGTTAATGGATCACTTTAACCTATTCATGACTAGTCCTACCAAATACTCCTGCAGGAGTCTATGGAGAATGCATGTTATAACAAAATCTGTTAATCTTGAATGGCTAATAATCCTGAATGGGTTAATTTTGTTCCTCTCGATTCACCTGTTGTACCACTTCTATCATCAGTTAATTACCTTACTGTGTACCACTCCCCAGTAAGCCAGCAAGCTATCAATATCGCACCTCTCATGCATGCTCTCATGTAGGGATATCTGTGCCAGGTGACATGTGCACACTTATACTGCTATGTCGATACTCAGCAGGATCCATAGGGTTAGTCCGGAAAGTCCGGAAATCGTCTACTCATCAGTGTACTAGTGATTGAGAACTTGCGATATTAACCCATTTCATCTATCAAGATACTTCAAATTCAATATAAGTTATATTTGAATATAATTCCCCAGTAGAAAGCATGAGGTAGCTATCAATTTCACACAACACCACTCGGGCTCTCACGCACATCTATCTGTACACAGGATTTACTCATAAGTGTACTAGTGATTGAGAACTTGCAATATTAACCCCTTTCATCCATCAAGATATTTTAACTCCAGCATAAATTAGTAACCGCATATAATTCCCCAGTAAGCCAGCTAGCTATCAATGTCACACCTCTAAGGCTCTCATGCAGAGCTCTCTGAGAACAGGATCTACTCATCAGTCGAACATTGATGGATACCTTGCAACATTAACCCATCTTGTCTCAATCCATCAAACCAAATGTGTCATGCACAGAGCAAACCTTAATCCTAACCATAATCCTAGATATGTTTTCTGAACCTGGCATTCTAGGTACTTGGTACTCAATACTATAGGTATTTGTAAGAAATCCATATAAAGCCTAATGTTAGTCAAGCACAGCTTTGTATCTATGCACAGGATCTACTCATCAGTGATTAAAAAGTTGCAAGATTAACCGATTTTTGTCTTAGTTATCCCATCAATTATCAAGTTATAAATCCTCTATCAGGTGAGTTACCCTATCAAGGACAACACTCCTGACATCGAGCCCATCCTACCACCCATCCTCTCCTTACTATTACCCAGACCGCTGTATTTCTTTTTAGAACTATGAGCTCAAGAAAGAATAACTATACAGTCCTTTATAGGACTACCCAAGATAGTACCAACAGTCCTTCTCACATGTTGCAACCGCAAGCCGACTGTATCTACATCACCATGGAAGCCGAGGCCTAGAAGCAGCATTTAATCCCATTTCGTCTTCATACATACACAGCACATTAGCACTTCCTGTACTCATAGACTTAAAGGGATCTAGTAACATTGTCCAAATCCTCAAAAATACAATTGGAATTCTAGTGGTTCCCTCATACCTTGTTGAATTTGTATGAACAATAGAAGCATGGGACAGATTTCAGTTTTTCAAATTTCTCTTTCGTTAAAAAGATATTTACGATTGAAGTGTTTAGGTGTTAAACTGTCCACTGGATAGTCATAACCGTGTACAAAGTCAGTGCAATGAGTTTGTGAATATAACTTTGCATTTTTGCTCATTATACTCTGCCATATATAAGGTCCATTTAACATTTCACACATTAATCAGTGGTGGACATATCATCACAAAAATACACATTGTATCAACCATTCATCACTTTCTGCACATGTCAACAAAGTTACTAGATCCCTTTAAATCCATGGGAAGTTATGGTTTACTTTGCTCCTTCGTAAAGTAATCCTAGCTATCACACTTATCATGCACAGCTACCTGTGCACAGGATCAACTCATCAATGGAACCCATTTCGTCTTCAATATTTTCATCTCAGATGTGTCCTTATGTAAATGTAGACTTAGACTTAAATCCATGGAGTTATGGTTTACTTTGCTCCTTAGTAAAGTAATCCTAGCTATCCCACCTCTCACACCCAGCTACCTGTGCACAGGATCAACTCATCATTGAAACCTAGGAGGACATTTTATACATTTTCTTTCATTTTCCCTCCGTTATTTTTCATATTCCCCCCCCCCCCTCAAAGAAAAAAAAGCTACACCTGCACCACTGTTTCTAATGTAAAATTATTAGAGTGTTCTCGCTCTGCGACGTACGGGGGTTTCAGCGACGCAGGAACGATCTATTGGTACGTCCGCCGCGCTAAAACAACTCTCGTTTATAAGCCGTTTCGCTAATTCGGTGAACGCGGACGTAGACTTGAATTGTTTCAGCTGGCAGCACACTACACACGTGCGAGCGATTGTGATGAACGTTTGACCTCGCTACGAGCGGCGAGCGCGCTGATTGGTTGTTGCCTGATCGGGCGGTCGCATAACACGGACGGTCGCATAACACGGACGCAATTCTGACCGAAACCCGTCCGTGATTTCAACCCAAGAACGGTCTACCCACGGTTACTATAGGAAGCTCTCGATTTTGCACACGAACAGCATGATTCTACGTCCGCGCTGAGGTTGTGAAAAGCCTCTATTTTTATATGAATCTAAAAATATTGTTTTGGATAAAATGTTCAGTAGAGCAATGTTGGCCCATAGAGTTAGGGTCCATGGTTGGCTTATGCACATCGGGCTGTATGTAATTACAGGGATTTATATAATAGAGAGATAACTTTTTTATTGCAGTTTAAACCAGTTATCAAATATGTGATTCATTTTAGATACGCTTTACATTCATTCATTTATATGACATTGCACAATTTTGAGTGTTAAAGGGATCCATTAACTTCATACAATTTTTTTCCAAAAGTGATTTTTGAGATTGCATTATTGTAAGATTCTTCTGAATGATGTGCAAAATTTCAAAGGAAAAATACATTGTTTATGCTTAGGTCACAAATGCTCTGATTTGGGATACGGCGCCCATACGATGCCACATTTAGTTGAAATCTTGCGGGAATCTTGCGGCGCCTGCAAGGCCCGCAAGGGTGCCGTGGCTATCGTGGGGTCGCCGTTGCATTTCCCCCCGCCGTACGATGTCAACAAATTGTTTAACGCGGAGTTTTAAAAAAAATGCATCGTACGATTGTGTACTTGCCGTAAGCCCGTAAACACGTCGTAGAGAGCATCGCAGGGGCACAGCACGGACACCGCAGTCTTTTTTTCGAATATTGTACGATTTTGAGACTCAATTTTTGGCCACTCAAATCGTACGGGTACCATGGAGTCACCGCAAGAGCACCGTAAGGCACCCGTTTGGGCACTAAGATTGTGCTCACGGGAGCCGGGCGATTAATGTTTTATTTTAAGACAAAAGTCATTGTACGGGCCCCAGTAAATATGTGACTGCTTCGCTAAGATACCGCAGACATCGTACGATATCACAATTTCCCAAAATCGTAGAAAATCTGCTGTAGGGAGAAAAAGCGTACAGCGCCCGGATCATTTGTGACCTAGGCATTAATACCTGGTGAACAAAAAGTTAAAATTGATATCATATTTTATCACCTACTGCCCATAACTTTTTAACTGTCGGTGAAGAGTGTTCCGGAATGCTTTTCATTCAATCGTAAATATAATATAGTTACCGTATTCGCCGGCGTATACGCCGCATACTTTTTCCTCGAAAAAACTCTGCAAAGTTGGGGTGCGGCGTATACGCGGCGATAGTCAAATTTTCACTCTTTCACATTTCAGCAGGTGTGGGACTATTGGTTGTATTGCACTGTATTGTATTGGGTGATAAAACATTATTTAGCCAAATTGTCTACGTTTACCCTGGCCTGGAATGGTTTCTCACCCTTTTTTGCCGATATTTGCTAAATCCGATACGTTTTTAACTTCAAAGTTACGAAACAAATGCACTGCCAGCGCCGCGCTTGCTGCATGATCGCATGATAAAGATAATGTATACTAAATGGTTTTGGCAAAGACAGCAGAGCGCCGCGTACGCGTTCTAAGGCTTGCTCGCGAGCTACGCGATTGACTCGATGTACAAACGTTTACGTACGTAAATATTTGTACATGTACATGCGTAAGCCAGCTGCGCTGACAATCTCGTAAGTGCTGGCAATCTCGTAATACATGTAGCACTAGAGTTCTATTCAGGAAAACTATATTTTTGCTCGAAACTAAGGTAATTCTGAATATTTTGTAACTATATTTTCGTAAATATTGTTAAAGAAATATATCAAGATGAGGAGAAAAAATTGGAAAACCATTAAATTCTCGCTTTTTTTTGTCGCCAGATTTACACTTTTCTCCCACTTTTTTTTTTTCAATTTCAATGCTCAAAGTCCGCATGCGGCCTTTACGCGATGCGGCCATTACGCCGGCGAATACGGTAATATAATATGTTCATAATTAGGGAGACATTTTAAATTTCAAAACCCATTGTATTCTTCTGTTACCATTTAATCTAAACAACAAGATACAATCTGAGTAATGTGAAAGCTCCAAGTGATCTTGGTTGAATTCAGCAAAGTTTATGGATCACTTTTAACAGGTATATTCTTACATTCGGTTAATCGTGAATCGTCTCATTGAATTATCCAAGGAAGTGAGATGCAAGAGTATCATATTTCAAAACATTTCAGTCAATTAAATATAAGTGGACGGTAGGGCGAAGTTTCTATAAGTTCTTTTATGTTCATGTTATTTGTTTTAAAATGAAGAAAAAAAACATGCTGACACTGAGGTTATTATTTTAAAAATATATCAATTGTTTATTGTGGCGCCATTGAATATTCTTGTTTAAAAGAATAATAACAAAAGTAAAGTATGCATTTTTTCTATAGTGCGTATTAAACATATCTAGGTAATGCGCATCTGTATTAGCAAGCCTCCACACTAACCTTTTTTCTCTACTGGCCCATTCAGGCAATTAAAACAATTATTTTCAACTTTTACTTGCTGGAACAGGAAATGTATTTGCCCACTTATCATCTAGGTGGATTTAAATGTTAGGAATTACATTTTCTCTCATAGTTCATAGTTGAACGAAAATGCAAGTTGCCTGATTGGACAAACAAACAAAAATTATGAAATTTTACTTGCAGCACATCATTTGTTACTTCCTCTGGGCATTCATGCAAGTGCTAGTGTAAGCCCTGTTATAAAATAAATGTCAACATTCAAGTGATACCGTTAAACAATAACAACAGAAAAAAAACACATTGGGTAGATAATTGAGTAAGGGCATTGTCACAATGATCAACGACTCATTAATTTGTCGGAGAGCTTTGAACAAAGACTAACTGACATTTTCGCAATTGACTAATGCTTCCGAGAGCAGACAGGCGATTCTATTTTGAGATATCCCCCCTGTTTTTTCATGTATTTGCATGCGACTTGAGGACCCTTGGCTGTTGATATACTTGATCCTGTGCCAGCCATCCCACAGTATGTATTTACATTTTACTGTTCACATATGTCGGTTGAGAAAGAGAAGGGTGCTTTAGTCATTTTTGTGTACTTTTGGAGTTAATCATGTTTAAAAGTTTTTTGGGAGCCCGGTAGAAACCAATCGTAGCTCTCTTTGAATTTCGATAAATGAATCGGAAAATTGAAATAAGTATCAATTGAAAATTTGATTTCACATTAAGGGAGCTGGTTAAGATGGTATGCTTAACTCTATTCAGCCAAAAAATTACTTACGCCCTTATCGCATTTACCTCACCGATATGAGTGCTTGTTGCAGAAAAGCCTTGTGTAATATCCATTTTCCCCCTTTTTGATATGCCCTTGTGTTGAGGGGCTTCTAAGGGGATGATTTTATTTAATGCAAGCACGCCTGTTCTCCACACATTAAAGATGATGATTAAAGGGACCAGTTAACAACTTGTAAAAAAAACTTGTGGATGGACAAATTGGATATATATTGATAGTTTAATTGTCATGGCATGCATTTATTGTTCTGCAAAAAATGTCATGGCATGCAAATGAGTTTTAATTGGCTAAGATATTATGAGTACAATAACAAATTTAGAAAATTAAATGAACACTGGCTTGGGAGAACTGTTACATGTTAACGCTTTCATATAAAGTCATGGATATTTTAATAATTTCTTGACAATTTTCACCAAAACATTTTGATGAAAGACATGTACAGTACATGAAAGGGTACTTATTTTCCCCCTCCAAACTGAATGGTTTTCCAGTTTGTTCTCCAACAGTGTTACCAGTGTCTTTTGTTCTGAGAGGGTTATAGACTTTAAAGTGATCCATTAGCTTTGTAAAATTCAACCAAAATCACTTGGAACTTCACATTTTTCTTGTACCTTATTATTGTTTGGCTTATGGTAACAGAAGAGTGTAATGGGGTTCGATTTTTCAAATGTCTCCCTAATTATGAAGATATTTAAGATTGAATTTGAAAGCTTCTATGGACCCCTTTGACCCTAGTCAAGAGTATCCAAATTTGGTTACTAAATCCTCCATAGTATCCAAATTTGCATACTACACTCAAACGATCGGGATAAAATCAGACATCGATTTACTCTTTTTTCCACTTGGTAAACATTTTCTTTTCTATGAAAATCTCACATCAGTCTCAAGAATCTTACAATGATATCGGTGTATGATTTAAGTCTCATAAATATCAATTTTGGGGAAAAATATCAAGTTAATAGATCACTTTCATAGTTAAAGTACTTTATCTTGTCATTATGTACTTTTTATCGCCTCATCACTTGAGGCATTTTGTCATTCAGTTTTTATTTGAAAATGTTTATCCTAGGAAAGAACATCCTTGTGATATGATTGATTATCAAGGGGTGAACATTTATTCTAAGTATAAAAATATCGTTTGGCACATATTTCTTGGAAATTTGTCTAAATATAAAACTGTTCTCTCTTTAATAGCAGTAGTTGTTTGAATGATTGTATCCTATGAACAATTCATTGATGTGTATGTCACCGAACTGGAAACTATGAAATGTTATATTTAACATGCTTTATCATATTGATTTCATGTGTAATAATGTTAGCCGTGTAGGATTTCAGTCTGGTAAATTAGATCCAGACACTCGGCCATGTCACGTCCTAAAATAGCCAAGCCAAATATCAACAGATTTGTTCAAGGCACGTTACAAACTGCTCGAGATCTATTTATGAAATTAAATTATGCAGTATGTACAATAACATAATATTGTAGTCGTTTTTAGAAGTGAATTGTATCTGAAGAGTGGAATTGTCTCTATAGTTTGTTAGAGTTTGAAGATACATGTTTCATTAGAAGTTTCAATGTTTTAATGTAAAGTTATTAATTTTATCTTTTGGAAACATTTTTGAACCGTTGTCAAAAAAACATAATTGGCAAGGTGAAAGGGCTTCAACATGAAATGGTACAGTAATTAAATCTTTGATATCCAGGAAGTATTGCACATTTGTACAAGATTACAAGAATCAGTTCTATTTTCCATTCCTGTTCTCTATACATTTTTAAAATTTCCTATATTTATTTATAATTTAAACTACAAGACCTACATGGTTACTGTTGAAAGTGGGTAGCTTTTTACTTCTATACAAACAAACTACATTTATGAGAGAATGCATGTTATATACTAAAATAAAGTAGTTTTAAAGGGATTAGTGTGACTCCTTGGTAACATTTCATAATTATATTATATTATATTGTCTAATTGCTAGTTTACCTAGAAGTTTTCCTTGGCAATTGTCCCATTTGAATTATGTTCTAAATTAGCTTATTAGAGCAGTTGAACAGGGTTTTACAGTTTTGTCTAAAAAGATATTTAAATAAATATAAATGTTAAACAATGAGAAATATGCTACAATATTTTGACTATTTGATTTGCAATTTTTTTGAATTCGTTTCTATTTTGAATGAATAATAAGAAAGCTAAATAAATGCACTTTTGTTTGCACATATTTCCATGACAGTTCTTCACATGCCATGAAACTTACCATCTAACCTTAGAATAAGAATATGTTTTCACATTTTTCCCCTTCAATTTTTGAATGGATAACATTGTGAATTCTGGACAATGATAGTTTTGTTACACCCTATTTTCGTGACTGTTTTTTTTCACATACCATGATACATTACAATTACAATTTTACCTTATGAGGAATTAGGACTGTTTGGCCTCATGGTGGATGTAGATGTTCTCAGGGTTTTTTTGGTTACATTTTGAATGGATTTTGTGAATTCTGGACAATGATAGTTTTGTAACACTCTATTTCCATGACTGTTTTTCACATACCATGATACTTACCATCTTACCTTAGAATGAGAAATTGGGACAGTGTGGCCTCATGGCTGATTTAGATGTTGTCACATTAAAAAAAAAAACATTTTTTAATGGATATTGTGAATGTCGAACAATGATAATTTTTTGTTACACCTAATTTTCATGACAGTTTTTTCACATGCCATGACGGATACTTACCGTCTTACCTTAAAATGAGAAATTGGGACAGTGTGGCCTCATGGCGGCTGTAACTGTTGCCATGGTTACCTTCCTGTGTGTCATTGTGTGGCTAGACCTGACAAAACCGTCTTGGAGACCCGGGGGTGTCTCTCAAATGTTTTAAGTTGAACTTAAGTTGTTCAAGTTTGCCTTAGAACTACATGGTAGGCTATTTGTAGCCTTAGAACAAACATTAAATAATGACATACACATTCTGAAGCAAAAATATATATATGCAAATATCGTAGACTTTGAAAGTAACTTTTTACATCAAGAACATGAAATCACCTTGATAAAATAAAATATTTTCAAAAACTGATTTGGCAGTTCTACAATGCAACTAATGGCTTTTTGTAATGTTTGGTTTATCTTAGATAATTATAGTTCTACTAACATATATTTTTAAGTATCACCTGAGCCAGGTATCAAATGCATCTGGATACCCCGTTTGCTCACATTGTAGAACTTTGCTAATCACACACTTGTTGGATGTTGTGGTAATTGTTTGTTGTTTTTTTAATAGCAGAGATTCTTTAATACAGGCCCTTGATATTTTAATTCCTAGTTTCTTACAGTAGAAAAGGTAGAAAATACAGACGAATTTGCCAAAGAAAAAGTAACCGTCATGCATTTAAAATGATGAGGAAATGGCCCATAAAATGGCTCAATTCAGTCACTAAATCAGCTCCCCGGTGGTGTCACTTCATGTTGGTCATGTGTACTCATCATCATTCGCTATTTCAAGAAAAAAGGGGGTTATTTTTCCATAGGTGATCCATAATCAATGAGAGAAAGAAAAAAAATTCTTGATATTCATGGAGATGATAAAATGGGGTTTCATTTCCTGAAAATGTGCATGATAGGCTGCGAATAGGGGGTAATTGTTCACTTTTAGAACAATCATGCGTTGCTACTTTTAAATATGAATTGACACCAATGGGATTAGCTATTAGTTCAGTGGTTGGTTTACCTAGATGTTGAACTCAGAATTGGGACATATCTGAAATGGGAATTGCCGGCCTCATGGTGGCTAGCAATTGTCATGCTTTCTTTCCTGTGTGTCACATTGTGTGGCTATAAACTGGATTAATATTGACAACACAAGGCGCATATGAATTCATAAAACCCAAACCACCAGGACCCATGTGTATTCCTGAAACCTTGCAAGCTTATCTTAATTTGTTAGATGATGGGGCTGTAATTGGAAGTAAGGAACCAGTTGTCTCATTATAAGTAGTGTAGCTAAACTAGAGCTAACTCAGTTATGAGTTTTCTGAGTTCAGTGATGGGTTACCTAGATGTTTAACTCAAAATTAGGACATAGATCTTAAACAGAAATGGCCTCATGGTGGCTAGCTTTTGTCATGGTTTTCTTTCCTGTGTGTCACATTGTGTGGCTATAAACTGGATTAATATTGACAACACTTTCTTCGATACCAAGGCCCATAATTATGAATTCATGAAACCAAAACCACCAGAGCCCATGTATTTACATGAATCCTTGCAAGCTTATTACCCAACTCAGAATCTGTTAGATGCTAGGGCTATAACCGAAGTAAAGAACTAGTTGTCTCAAGTTGCTTACTAGAGTTGACTTAGTTTACAACTATGCTCAACCTCACTTATTGTTTAGCATCAAATGTTTTTTTTTTGTGACCTAGGGATAGATTGCTCCTTGTTTGCACCTGCAAGACAATGTCAATGGCATGAAACCTTTCAAGCGGATGCTATAGCTAAGTAAGAAGCTATTGGTCTCATTAGTAGCTAACTAGAGTTAACTTAGTTGCAACTATGTTCAACAGTTAACCTCACATGTATAAGTTCACAAATGTTTTTGTAGTTGCCACTTAGGGGTATTGAACCCTGTTAGTCTGAGAAGGCATTGCGTTGCTTTCTAAGCCCTCGCATCAAATGAAGGTCTAGTTTGCAATTATATTTCATGATTTGAAGCCTCATTTCTTGCCCAACTGTAAAGGTAATTCATTATGAGTGCAATCCAATATTGGTAAGACAAGGAATGAACAAGTATTGCATGTGGAGATGGGTGCTTCTATGATACCGTAAAACTTTGCCTATAGGAGGTACTGGTTCAATAGGGTTGTCTCAACTTTACATGATTATGCTATCATGAATATTCATTAAGACCTGCTCGAAGATCGTTGACAAAGGGCTAGATACATATTCATTATACTAGATCCTTGTGGATGCGGCTGGGGCTGTTGATTAATACCTGCTAATACTGTGAGATAGTAGCGCCTATAGGCGAAGTTTTACGGTATGTTTTATTCAGTTTCAGAGAATTTTTCACATTATCCTCTTTAGATTGATAAAATGGTGCAACAATACTAATCTGTCTGTTTTTTCTTCTTCAAATTCACCTGAATTTAAGTTAAGGGAACATCTTTCAAATGCCAAAGAAAAAACATAAGTTGATGAAGATTGGCAATATCTTTTTGTTTTTCACACCAATATGCCAAGATTACTGAAAACGATCAAATATGATCAGATCTGATGACTAATGATCATGCAGAAGAAAAAATAGCAGCATTATATTTTTAGAAATTGGGACATGATGATGATCATTACCCAATAAAAAGAACAATGAAATATATTGTACATTTGGGAGTGGTGATTTTAAAGAAGAAAACCAAATATTATCCTGTTACCAATTTGAGATATCTGACCATATTGAAGAAAAAATGTACGTATGTTTAGAATTAGAGGTGATGAACCTACAATAGAATATAAAAATCACATCCTTTGAAATATATGTTAAGAATTTGGGGTAGGGGGTAATGACACACAGAAGAAAAATGTGAAATATGTTGAGAATTTTGATCTTTAATGAAAAAACATGTTGATAATGTTTAATGAAATTTGAAATATGTTGAGTACTTTAATGGTATATTGAAAACACATGTTGAGTATTTTTTAACGAAATTTGAAATATGTTGAGAACTTTTATCTAATAATAAAAACACAAGTTTGAGAGTTTTTTTTATATGAAACATGAAATATGTTGAGAACTTTTATGTAACAATGAAAAAAACATGTGCTGAGAATTTTTTTATGAAATGAGAAAAAACAGGAATACAGAAATAAAAAGTGCCTCCCAGTCCCGGGACCTGGAAATTTGTTTGACACGTTTTAATAAACAGCCCTAATTGCTAAGGAAGTGGTGCCCTTCGCAGAGGGCACATGCATCATACAAACATATCAAAGTTTGTATCTCCAATTTGTTGACATTTCATGAAGCTTATAGAGGATTACGCAGCATGTGTCATTCGATCCCCCGGTTTTTGTTGAAATGTTGAGTAGATTTGCGATCGAGTTTATGCGTGCATATCCTATACGGAATTGAGTTGGATGAGTGTAGTTTCGTTTATATTTGTATATATTGCGTTTCGGTCCTGTGTGTGTGTGTGTCCCATGGGGGAATGAGTGGTTTGCATCTGTGGGATAAGAATAGGCCGCAAACAGTATAAGAATTGTGCTTGATGCACTGATTGTAGTGTTCAGTGGGAAATGTGCTCTGCAAAAATAGAACTAGGATTTTTGTCATTCAACCGGGTTGAGTATATTTGCAGCTAGCACAGTGCAATTCGCTTCTGAGTCTAGGGTAAGAAATATATAGATTTCTAATTTCTTTCTGTGAGATATGTGTTTGGTGTGTAGTATGTGATCAATAGTCCTTGGTCAGTAGGAATCTTGTGTGATGTGCTGTAGTTTTCCCCAAAAAGTATGTTTCTGCAAAACTAGAACTAGAAGTTGTGTGTTTTAACCAGGCTGAGTTAACATGTTTGCAGCTAAAAACAGCGCAATTCACTTCTTCAATATCTCTGTGTCATGTGAATTTTGTTCGGCTGATAAATGGAGTATTTTTTTAGTTGTGGCATTATACTTTTTAAATATAAAATTTCCTGCCAAATGGTTGTCTATCATGATCTTTATATTGATTAAAAGTGAGCAAAGAAAAATAGGCTTCGCCGGGAATCGAACCCGAGACCGCCGGATTGCTAGACCGGTGCTCAAACCATCAAGCCACGAAGACTTTGTATGGTGGGCGTTCCCATGAAACCCTTTTCAATGCTCGATCTTTATATTGAACGGTTTAATGTGAAGGATAATAAATGATTTTTGTATTGTAATTCTTTCCTTCCTATGACCTAGGAGCTCATTCATATGATATACAGGGCAAAGAGTTCAAATGTTTCAAATGCATTTTCTCTACTAGTAGTACTGTATGTACTTGCATATTTCTCTACTACATTAACATATTTCAAGGAGCAAGGGCGCATTATCCTTAACCATGAGCGTCAATCCTTACGTAATACCTATTGTTGAGTAGGGGGTTAAATGAATAGATCACTCCCCCCCCCCCCGTGAACAATAGGTATAAATTACAGATTGACGCCCATGTCCGTAACCACCTCCCTTGACAACCCTCCCCAGAGGAGGAAGATGATAGAGGTGGAAGAATGTCAAGTGTGAGACCAAAATGTGTGCAAATGTTTCTTAAAGGGTACCACCACCCAAAAATAATTAAACAAATTATATAATTGGAAAACGCATCACCATACTAAAGCATGCGTTCATGGGTCTGCATAAGAAGACTACCTTTTGTCTAGGGTGAATGCATCGTCTAGGATTCTATTGTCTCTAAAGTCTAAACGTACGAGTGAATAGAATTTGCGCACTCTCAGACGTTTGGCGCATAGGGAACCATAAGATAATGATGGTTCCAACTTCCATAATTGTATTGTTTATGAATTACACAACCCTTTGCAAAGAGTTGAGCGATCACACAACAGTACCAAAACATATAGTTATGTGTTGTTCTTTGCCAGGTGGTCCCCTTTAAAGTATCTTATCTTTTTTGCCATCAAGATTATGGGATCTAATTCTCATGAAATCAGAATTCTCCTTGGGAGAACATGAGGAGAGTTGTCGGTTTTAAATTATTGGACCATAATATTTGCACAAATGACTCTAAAAGTATACATTTGTTTGTTTACCAGGATCATATGTCATCTACGAGCAGGGATCGCAGTCTCCTAAACACAACTACTTAGTAAATGGTCATATACGATGGATACCTCCTTGGTATGACCATTTACACGCCCAACAAGCAATATCATTGCGTTCAACCGGTGTATACTTATAATGCATGGGTGACGTGCGATCTTCTACACTTGTACATTATCAATGCAATGCAGACCGCACAGTACAGTATTGTAATGTTTGTTTGTGTGCTCCTAAAGTACTTTTCTTGGTAGCACACCCTGGCAGGAAACAAGAAGGGAGGTTATAGCACGAGAACCAAATCAAATTCTACTTCTCCATCCTGGTGGAAAAGGAATAGCAAAAGGAGTGTGAAGCATTAAGATTGCTTCTGAATGATTATTTTCTTTTTTTCCCAAGATCATAATTTAGGAGCAGGGGTCGCAGTATCCTTTAGGAGACTTTTTCAGCAACACTCCCTAGGCGGGAGACGATGATGGTAGTGGACAATTCTCCAACATAAGACCCAAGTCTATTAGTTTGTCCATCAACTGTAGTAACAAAGTGAAGTGTTAAGATTATCTCTAAAGGTTTTCTTACTTTCTTCCTCCAGGATCGTATGTCATCAAGGAGCAGGGGTCGCAGTCTCCTCAGGCACTTTTCTCGGCAGCGCTCCCCGGCGGGAGACGATGACGGAAGCGAACGATACTCCAGCATGAGACCCAAGTCCGTCTGTTCGTCCATCTTGGTGGACAAGGAATGGTAGCAACAAAGTGATGCATTACAGATTGTCTCTAAATGTTTCTTTTCTTTCTTCCTCCAGGATCGTATGTCATCTAGGAGCCGGGGTCGCAGTCTCCTCAGGCACTTTTCTCGGCAGCGCTCCCCGGCGGGAGACGATGACGGAAGCGAACGATACTCCAGCATGAGACCCAAGTCCGTCTGTTCGTCCATCCTGGTGGACAAGGAATGGCAGCAGGAGAGCGATGAGCTCCTGGACCTGATGGTCGCCCAGGGGAAGATCTCCAGGGACGACAGAGATGACCTGCTGCGGAAGTTTGCCACCGACAGGAACTTCAAGAGCGGGGACGCTCAGAGGATGATCCTTGCCAATCTTGTCAAAGTAAGTTACATTTATTTTTTATATTAAAGACATGATCTCAGAAAGGAAAGTTAATAATACATTTTAGAAGAAAAGGCTGTACAGTTTTGTAGTGTTATTGTTCCTTTATCATAAAAAGATGTTGAGGATTTTCTTGTTTTATTTTGTTTTCATTTAAAGGGAGAGATCCACTTTTGAAAGCCAAAATTCAAAAGTTGCGAGGTTATTGTCTTATATGAAAGGAAATGTCATTTAATAGCATGCCTGAAAAAATTAGGGCTTGAAATCTCTTTTTCGTGGAGTTATAGACCTAAAACTGAATAAACTGAGGGACGTCGGTTAATTAGGTACATACGTATTTTCGGCCGGTGAGTAAGTTTGTACATAGATTTCACGGAGTGCCAGATCGGTATGCATGACCCCTATGTGACCCGCGCTAGCTACGTGACTCGCGCATAAGTACTAATGTGTGAGCGTTTACCAAGCAAAATACCCAAACATCGCTTAAACTGACTACATGTAATTATATATTCTTTCTTTTTGAGATCTTTTTCCGTGACATACGTTAACAAATGTCGGCTTCACAATACCTTTACAAGAATTAGTACTATATTGTTGTAATATTATGCAAAATCAGTTGAACTCCTTTATTGACCGATATATAGTTTAAATGGAGGGACGCATTCGTTTTTCATTCGTAGAATCCAAATTAGAGGGCTGTTCGCTCTGAATTTTTGTTTGCGTGTTACATTGATCCCCATCCGTCAACTGAAAGCTGTTCAGACGTTTTGTAAAAGTGGACCTGTCCCTTTAATGTATTTAGACCAACAGGATTTTCATAGACAATGCAGTCCACAACTCGGGTGTACTTAGAATTGTCGCTTCAGCAGAACCATATATGCAAGAACCACAGTAGAGGACATCAACACATTTAGGATAAGGGGAAACAGTCATCTATTGTTTTTTGGTTACTCAGAAGATTACATGTTTTTAGTGTATTACAATAGACTGTCAGGGATACAATGATTTCATGTTTATTCAGACCGGTAGGATATCTATAGATGATGCAGTCCACTACTCGAGACTTCTTGGGATAGTGGCTTCAGCCGAGATTGAAGCAAGAACCATAGCAGAAGTTAGCAATGCATTTCAGGAGGAAAAGACAAAAGTCATTTGTGTTTTTGTGCTTGTTTAGAAGATTAAATTGTTTTAGATAAGCTGGAAAACAACTAAAACAATTTCATGTTTATTTAGACTGGCAGGATATCCATAGACGATGCAGTCTACTACTCGAGACTTCTTGGGATAGTGGCTTCAGCCGAGAATGAAGCAAGAACCATAGCAGAAGTTAGCAATGCATTTCAGGAGAAAAGACAAAAGTCATCTTCAGACATTTTTGTTTGTCTGCTGCTTATTTAGAAGCTTAAATAGCTTTGTTTGTTTATAATAGACTGTCTGGAATACAACTAAAAATGTTCATGTTTATTCAGACCGGTAGAATATCCATAGACGATGCAGTCCACTACTCAAGACTTCTTGGAATAGTGGCTTCAGCCGAGATGGAAGCAAGAACCATAGCTGAAGTCAGCAATGCATTTCAGGAAAAAAGTCAATAGTCATCTTCAGATATGTTTGTTTGTCTGTTGCTTATTTAGACTATTAAATAGCTTTGTTCTTTAATAATAGACTGCCAGGACTGAAACTAAAAAGTTTTCATGTTTATTCAGACTGGTAGGATATCCATAGACGATGCAGTTCATTACTCAAGACTTCTTGGTATAGTGGCTTCGGCCGAGACGGAAGCAAGAACCATAGCAGAAGTCAGCAACGCATTTCAGGAGAAAAGGCTCTACAATTTTGGCGTGTACAAGTACTACAAACATCGCACATGTCAGCGAAGAATTCTTCAGGTAAATTTTGTTTCTCTATGTTTATTTTGATCATTTTGTTGCAGTTTTGTTGTAACCAATTATCCTGTAGATAAAAAACTATGTACATTTTACTGTACTAAGACTGTTCTTGTCAAACTTAATTTTTAATTCAAACATATAAATAAACTGACCAGAAATATATTGTGATTAAAAATGAGCAAAGAAAATGGGATTCCAACGGGAACTTAATTTTTGGCGGTTAACAAATGTATTTCTGGAGAACCTTATTTAAAAAAATATTTTACACTGATGCAATAAATTTGAAAGGAGATATGGACTATAATTTTAAAAAAGATCATAGAAACTTTTTTCACTTTTCATAAACTTTCCAGGGGATTTTGTTGTATGTAGGTCAAAGGGCAAATACAATTTTTGTTGACCAATTTTATAAGTTGAGACATATTTCTTTTGAACTTATTGTATAAAAGATTATATTATATGACCTATAAAGATACTGGTGTGCGATTGGTCAAAATGCTGTCACGTGACCATCGCTACAAGGATGAGAAGCGTTATATTGACCGGTAAATTACGTCACCGGTCAATATAACGGCGTTATATTGACAGGTGGCGTAATTTACGTCACAATGGGTGTGTGAAGATGAACAATGTGCGCGTATTAGCATCCTGGCACGCGCAGCATTGTTAAGCTTTCTACGGAGATTGCGCGATCCGAAAGTAAATTTGAAAGGAAGCTCGAATAAAGAAGCATTTTGCACAGCATTTCGATAATAACACGTCTGTTCTACTGGAAGGATTTTGATTTGATTTTCCCTTGTCCATAATTTTATTTCAACACCAAATTTATATTTATCTTGATTTGTATCTATATAGGTCATAATATAACAGATATTGACTTTTTCCTTCGGGAACCATATAACATTTCATTTCCCTTGGGGGAGTTATATTTTTGTCTCGGAATACTATATTTTTCCTCAGCGCTACGCGCTTCAGAAAAATATAATGTCCTTCGACACAAATATAACTTCCCTCGAGGATCTCAAATGTTATATTGCGCCTCAAGACAGTCAATATCTGTATAATATTCAAGAATCGAAATAAGAATTGTCAAACATGACAACCTGGATTTTGTCAAACTCTACCCTACATTACAATCACAATTCATTTCATTTCATTTCATTTCTTTCCATTTAATTCAGTATTTTCTCTTGTTTCTAAAAAATTCTAGATAGATTTCCAGACCTGTCAGCTGTGCAATATCCAAAAGGGAAATCTTAACCGAAAGTTCAGTTTCGTTGCTGTGACGGACTACGAAAGTGAGGTAAGTCTATCAATTCACACGATCTCTATCTTCTTCTTCTGGTTTCTGTTCCTAATTCATCTTTATCATTGCAGAGAAATATAAATATAATTGCCTTGTGATATATTTTCCAATTGTATTCAAAAACTTTCCTTGATCCATTCAGGTCTGGGCCCTGTTGTATAAAACTTTTCCAATTGTTGTAAGTGCCCAATTATTGTAACTACCATGACAACAGCCAATCAGCATGGAGTGTTATAGTTGTTGCCATAGTAGTTACAATAATTGGGAACTTACAACAGTTGGAAAAGTTTTATGAAACTGGGCCCAGTCCCGAAAATATTTGGGCTAGGGTTTTTGGAGAATACATGTTATAGCAAAATTAATCAGTCCTGAACGGGTTAAAAAGAAGACAAATGTATTAACATGAACTTTTAAAAATGTACAGAATACATTATAGTTATTTGTTATGTTCTTCTAAGCAATATAAGCTGTAGGAGATTTGCCACGATTTTACATAAGTCATTTTTGTAAAGTGCAGAAATGATTAGTTTCACATGCTCAATATTTCACTGCATAAGCCCATGTCACATATCGCCGAATAGCATCAATGGAAGCACGATGGAGAGCCACATTTTAAAAACTGTTTGTCTCTGTTTCTTGTCTGTCTCTTGTTCGGCAAATGCATTCCTTGTCAAGCCATGTACACTGTTCTATATGGCGGAATGCTTTGTGCATGAAGTGATGGAAATGACTTTCACCACCGGAGAATTCGATTGCGCAAATTTTCTATCCGTCAGGCCTCCTTTTATGATATATGCGGTGATATGTGACAACACCTATACTAACGGTAGATACATGTGACCAGCTATAGCAAAACCCTGCACTTGTCGGTAAAAATAAAAATGTAGATTTTCATACCATTAGAAAGGCCTCATCACAAGCTTTCATTTGATGCTTTGTTCTAACAAAGTGGTCAATAATTGGCGAAGATATGATTGTTTCAATCATAGAATCATAAGTCTTTTACACACATTATGTGAACTTAAAATGCCCATTTCTTCAAAACATGAATTACCGACAAGTGCAGGGTTTTGCTATAGCCGGTCACATATGTTTTCCCCCTGGGTGATGGAATGATTCTGATACAGCAACATGTTGACTGTAAGAGGCAGCCAACAGTCCCCACATTAACAAGTTTCACATTGGGTGTTGACATTCTTATAAAACTTTAGTACATGACCTACCTGGTTCCTGTAGACTATGGGTTAACTTGTAAAAGAGGCACAACAAATTGATTCATTAAATTGGCCAAATTAAGTTAATATCCTGAGCATTCAATCACTAGTCTTTAAAATGAAAATTGATGTCTAGAGCAAATCTGTTGACTTGGATAGGCAGGCAGTCTGACTTTTCCTTTTTATTCACGAGACTCTATTAATTTGAGCATAACTGTTTACACAGATAGCCAGACTGTTTCCCTTTTTTTTTGTAGTCTTATTTATCCAGGTTGGCCTCTTCAGTGCTCTTTTTTTCCCCTTTCTTTTATCCCAGAGGGACCTACATCTAATATTATTTTTACCTTTATATTTAATAGTGAAACTAATTTTTAATAAAACATTTGTCACAGATAGCCAGACAGTTACTTTTCCTTTCTTAATTATGATTAACGGTAATCTTCTGTTTCAACTTTTCTCTTATTTTCTGTTTTATGATTTTGTGAGTAATGACTTTTACCAAACATGACTTGTACATGTAAAGCTATAACGGAATTATTGGAATACACGGCTCAAAATATGCACTGACCCACTGGCCAGTGCATGGGCCACTAAAAATTAACCATGGGCCACTTACATTTCACTTGGTGTCCAATTTCACTTCGGGTTGCTAAAATGTGAACATTTGTGGTTATATTTGCCAGACTGGGCCACAAGGTGGAAAAAAGTTGGCATTTGCAGACTTAGATTCTTATTAGAATTTTAATGGTTTCAGAACATTTATTTAAAATAGTACTGTGAATCATAAGTAATTGAAATCTTGTATACATTTTGGTACAAACCCCAACATATTCCAGTATAGTTTATACAGTAATCAAGAAAGAAACCAACATTTTTACATAACTTACACAGTGTTACACAGTGATACATAGTGATACACAGTGATACACATGCAAAGTGATATTAGCAGACTCATTGCGCCGACTTTGTACACAGTTTTAACTATCCAGTGGATAGTTAAAAATCTAAACACTTCAATCATAAGTATTACTTTTCAACAAAAAGGAAATTTAAACAATCAGAACCTGTTCCATGCTTCTATTGGTAATACCATTACAACAAAGTATGATAGAACCACTGGAGTTCTGAGTAAGCTTTGAGGATTTGGATAATGTTACTAGAAACAAATCAAAAGCGTATATCAACGTTATCATTGAATGCAACAGCTAGTGCCCCATATATTTATTTACCTGTTGGGTATTCCTGTCAACACATTGTTTATGGTTTCCTTTTGAGATTTGATTTACAACAATGTTTTCCTACTTCCAACCAAATCCTGTTGTGTCAGGATGTCATCTTCTAAATGATTGATGTGATATAATGGTTATGAGGCATGTTTCCCCCAAATTAAATTCAACTGACATTAACCATGTATTTCACTATGCTTTTAACCCATTCCCTTCAAATTTCTGAAATCCCAATAGACTTAGCACACAACCCATCTGCTTCCCGTAGTCAAGGGGTTAAATGTTGTTGCATAGCAAGCATTTTCATAGGACAAGTATTTGGTTCAGGGCAATTCCAAGGTAACAGCGTGACGGTAGGAGGGTGTTTCTCACGATGAAAGTCTAAATAACTCACAAAATAAAAATGTCCAGAACCAAATTTTGATATGCATCTGTTACCACTATCCTACTAATTATTTACAATAGGAAAGAAAATCAAAATTCCCACTAAATTATGAATTATGAATATCAATATCTGCGGTAACAGCGTGACGGCAAAAAGACATGGGTTTCTTACATGGTAAGAAACTAAGCAAACTCTGTGAACTACAGGAACATTTTGCAATTTTGTCACATTGATTCTTTGTACTAGACATCAAGCTAGAACATCCAAATAAAAATGTAGAAAAAATCCAATGTTCATAGTAAATATGATATCATAAACGTATCTGTGCACGGTAACAGCGTGACGGTAACAGCGTGACCTCTGAATTGTACATGTTATATATATGGGAGATATTGATGAGATGAATAAGATTATATAATTTTGATGTAGTCATCCAGAATCTATACAGAACTAGATGAATGGGTAATATAACCCAGATGCTCTGAAATGATGGTTCGCATGACACAAATTTGCAGCCTAGCGCCCTCTATTGATCAAAAATGTTTTTGGACAAAACTGAAATTCTTATCTTTTTCAGAATTTAGTTTGAGGAACCATCACATATCAAACCCAAAATACAAACTTAATTGCAACAATGAAATATTAGACCTTTGACATCTGACCTTTGACCTTATTTCTCAAATTAGCATACAAATGTTTAATTTTATGTGGCACAGTGCATATCTACAAGTGATTTGTTTCATGTAACATGATTTTAATGTCAGTAAGTTTTTGTGTTTGAATTGGTAATTATCCGAGTGACCTTTGACCTGTGCTCCAAACATTTTCATAGAATTTTCTTTTATCTACAGTACTCTTTCTAACATTAATTCTGGCATTTTTTTGTGAGATAAAAAATAAACTACAATAATTTGACCTGTTGACCTTTGACCCCATGACCAAATTCTATAATCAGGTCATCTACTTCACTGAACACATACCAGTATTAATTATCATGTCATCCTTCAAGGATTCTTGAAATATCTTGAGAATAATATATTTTTTGCATATTAATTAGCTGTGACCTTTGACCTTTGACCTCATGGTCCCAAAATTTATCAGATAATCCATACCTCTGAATACATGTCTTGTACAAAGTTTGAACAGAATCCATCCAACGATTCTTGAGATATTGCACAAAAAAAGTAGGTTGCGTCACGCTGTTACCCAAAAAGTAACAGTGTGACCAAATTGATATTGCTTAGATTAATTAGTGGTAAAAGATAATGCTGCTATTTAGCATCCATAATATAGCCCTATGGGTGAATGAAGAAGAAACAAAAAATAATTTCATTCCCATTCATATTTTTCCAGAAATATTAAAAATACCTGTTTTTAGGGTAACAGCGTGACATATAGATGACTATAAATGAAACAGTCACTGAAGCAGAACAAAGAGCGAAAATGCCAAAATAGATATTTATCTGATAAATTGAAGTAATGTTCTTACCAACACTGAAAGAAAATTTTATGAAAACCTATTTTTGCAGCTCTTTTAAGCTTAATATTTACAAGTATATTTTGTGAAAATAATTGAAAATTAATTTATGCTAATTAATTCCTATGAAATAATAGTTTACGACAAAATTTTTTTTGAACAAAGTGCATTTCTGAATAGTTTAATCTTTAAGCTTTAATTTGATACCAAATATGTTATGATTCGACGAATTTGAAAAATGGGTGCTTATGTCAATGTTTGCTTGGAATTGCCCTTCAGTGCTGTAGTTAAAGGGTTATCCGTTTGGCAACAGAATGCTCAGACGGATTAAGTACCATTTTTAATTTCCCGGTTTCAGTTACCCTTGGTTGACGTGAATAAGGATAAAGATATCCCAATAATATTTATCAGTTATAATTAGGTTTACTAGTGTAAATAAGTTTCGATATCACTTAGATTTGATGGCCAAAATTACTTTTTAGCGGCCAGGGCCCATATTCATAAAAGCCTGCTAGCTTTAAATAGTTCCTTGCTAAGTCTATTATGGATCACGTGGCTACGAATTAAACACATGATCTTGTAGTTGATAAGTAGGGTTAACTTTAATAGTGGGTACCTAAGATTTACCTAGCTAACCTTTGGTGGGGGCTAAGAAAACTGTCTGTTGCTCAATAAACTTCACATTTAAAATACACTTAGCAAGGAATTAAAATAGCAGGGTTTTATGAATATGTGGCCAGATTTCTACAATAATTTAAAAGACATAACACAAAGACGCCTGCATATATTCATCTCTGAAAATGCGGAAAATGTGCCTGGACGCAAGTTTGCGCCATTCCAAAGGGAAATATTCCTGAATGTAGAGTAGACGATTATCCGTCAAAACAATTCACTACAGCACTAATTTGTTTAAATGCTAAAATATTATTTTGACAAATATGACTTTGTCTAATGCACTGATGATACAACAATTTTTGATGAAAAATGATCCATTATACATGTATTTTGGAATGGAGAATGAAGTTGATTTTTTATGACATTTGTAAACTTATGTGATTTTCACAAAATATGAAATGTATTTTTATTTTGGAACTGACAGGAAATATGAATTGTCATTTCTTACTTTCATCTATTAATATTTTGTTTTCAGATTTGTAGCTTGCAAATCCCTGATAAGATCTTCGATCATTTAAAGGGGGTGCAGTCATGGCGTCAACAGGGAATTTGATCATTTTGTAAAAATTGTGTTGTCATTTAGATAACATTGTCTCGCATTCTATCTACTTTATATTCATGTCTTTAATACATTCTACATTATACGTAATTGTATTTCCAGTTAGCAACTTTATGTTCTAGTTCTCTAGTGGAAATAGTTTTGAAAGAGATAATGTCAAAAGTAAATTGGATTTTATGCACGAGGATATACTGTTCAGTTTCCTATCCCTCGGCAGTCTGTTGCTATGTTTAGTTTCTTGATGGAGTTGATAAAAATGAAAGACCATGTTAGCAGTTGTCAAAGTATAGATACAATCCTTCGTAAATGAATAGCATTTATACAACACATACTTTTTGTAAGTAGTTTAAATACTGTACATGAATTTTGAACAAAATAAAAACTGTCACAACATTGGTGCATTAATTGCATTATATAATCCGTTCTTTGTTGCTATGTTTAGTTTTTTGATGGAGTTGATAAAAAATGAAGTCCCTACAAGTTGTGACAAACTACAGTATAGATACAATCCTTCGTAAATGAATATAGCATTTATACAACACATATACAAACACATACTTTTTGTAAGAAATTTTGATACTGTACATGAATTGTGAACATACATTAAAGCAAACATGTCACAACCCTGATTCATTATTTGCATAATATAAACAGCTCTATTTGTTACTATAAGTTTTTGATGGAGTTGATACAAAATGAAGACCCTGCAAGCAGTTGACAAACTATAGATACAATCCTACATATTAAATAAACACACCCTTTTTGTATGGCTTTTCAATAGTACCATACATGAATGTCGCAAAACTTTAGGTACAATGGTGCACATTTATTTTCTTAAAATGATTAATCTACCTTCTGTATGTCATATTAAATTGGAACGAATAACTTTGTTAGAAATTTCCACTGATTGTTTTAAATTCTTGTAATACGTCTTAACTTTATGTTGTTCAGTCTATTTATAATGGAATCAATATAGAAATAAAAGAAATATAGGTAAAATAAAGTTAAAAGTAAAGTAGAGTACAAATTTAAAAACATTGAAAAGCAAATTAGAATAGACCTTTGACATACATAGCCAATGAATATTCAACTTATGAATGCAAGTCACAAGGGTGACTGCATTCTTGTACTGACTTATTACTCTTCAAAGATATTGTTCAATAAGAGATTATTTTTGAAAACATTATTAATTACATTGACATGTCAGATCTTGCAATGAAGTAATTCAATATGAACTATTACTGTGCTTATTAGTATTTGCAGCACAGATGCCTTTTTCCGAAAGTGATGTTTGAGACCTCATTGTAAAATTCTTCTGAATGATGTGTAATAGTTTCATAGAAAAAGAAGACAGATAAGTTTTAACCGAGTAAAAAAAAAAGTAAATTAAAAAAATCAATAATAAATGTAAGATTTGATCACCTTTGCCTATTGAGTTTGCCTACAATCGAAAAGCATTTTGGAAAGCTTTGGAACCATTGCATTCAATCCTAAATATCTCCATAATTAGGGAATAATTTGAAAATGAGTCCTATTTCCTCCTTCTGTTACCATAAGCCAAACAAAAAAGGTACCATAGAAATGTGAAAGCTCCAAGTGATTTGGGTTTAATTTGACCAAGTTAACCCTAACCAGGCCGGGGGGGGGGTGGAATCCACCCCCCCCTCGACTCTTCGCGCGATAATTCCGCAACGCGCGCAGGTTTTGCCGCGCGACTTCATGAGTTTTTTCGTTGAAGTCTTGCGCAACTTTTGACACCAAATTTGCGATGACCGGGTATACCGTTCTAAAGTCACGTGACCTTTTGTAAGTGAGCGTCGGCCCGAAAATCGCTAAATTTTGTGATTTGTGTACAAATCCTATGGAAATTAGAGTTTTTCCTAGAATAGACAAAACCTTCATTATTTTTCATTCTAATCACTGCAATCATTTAATTTGGGGCTAAAAATTGTTAAATAATGGTTAATAATTTATTCCATCGAAAAAAACAATAAAAAACAAAAGTAAAAAAACAAAGATATACATAAGAAATTTCAAAAACAAAGAAATACATAAGGAATTTTTTGGCTGTCGCAATTTTTAATGTTGAAAACCTTTTAATAAGGTCATAAAGAATGTTCATGCACAAAATTAGCATATTCTGAGCCATATTTAGTGATTTATAGACAAAAAGAGGATTTTTGCATAAATTTGCATAATTAAGTAGAAATTAATTTTTTTCCAAAAAATAACAATGCAATCTTGTAGATCATGTTGCAAGCTATCTGCGTGCCAAATTTTGCGGCGGCCGCGCATTCGGCGGCCGAGATCTCAGGGGGGGGTGGAATCCACCCCCCCCCGGCTATAGCATAGCCAAAATAACCCGGCCTGGTTAGGGTTAATAGATGACTTAACTCGGGGCTCGAAACTGGAACTTGCCCTATTGCCCGGGGCAAGTAAAAATTGATGTCAGGCAAGTGAAATTTCATAAGTGGCCTAGTTTGGTTGCCCAATCGAGCAAATTAATGATTGGTCAACTATGAGAGAATACTGTGATTCCTTAGGTTTAAATCTCATCTAGCAGTAAGCAGGCAAGTTAACTTTCTATTCGGTCAAGTCAAATTTGGAAAGTTATGATTTTACTTGCCCGAACGGGCCGGTGAAGAAAAGAGTTAGTTTGGAGGCTTGCTTAAAGGGATGCCTGTAAAGTATCTAACTCTACGAAAATTACTTGGAGCTTCCTCGTTTCTCTTCTACCGTGTTGTTTAGCTTTAATATGGTAAGAGAAGAATAAAATAGGGTTAGATTTTTTCCAATGCCCCTTTAGTATGACGATATCTATCATTTAGCTCAAGAGCATTAATGAACGGTCATAAACCTCATACACGTCATACAGTAATTTGTTGTAAAAGCTGATGCATATTTTCGCTTTTTTAACCAGAAAAGCAGTGTTCTTTTTCAATGAAACTTTCACACATCATTCGGACATATTTTACAATGATTTTAGTACAGGATTGAAGTCTCAAATGTCATTTTGGGCAATATCTGACACTTTACAGGTGCACCTTTAACTATCATTGTAATTGTATCGTTTGCAGGAAGGACTGAGGTTTTTCATCTACTTCAAGGATCACCATGAGTATGAGATGGAAGCAGATACCTTGGAGGAAAAGGAGAAGGTGAGCAATAAACTGTGACTAAATATGAGTGACATTTCTTAAAAAGCATTCTTTAAACAAAATATTTAAAACATAATTCATATTTGAAATAAGATAGGGGTTTCTTTGCTCATTTTTGATATATTGGTATATATCTCCAATCTCTGTGTCATCTTATTCCATCTTGCTGTCTGAATCCTGATCACGGGAAAAGTGTTCAATGAGTCAATCACGCATATGTTTGTACGCACTGTGAGCAGTGTTAATTTCTGTGATAATACCCTCATCGAAGAGACTCAGAGCCCAGTGATAACTGTATATACGGGATCATATTCGTGCACACACTGCGTTGCAGAGAGGCGCTTGGTCAGTTTCCCTATGTTTGAATTTGAAATATTACCAATTGATAAATAAAATTCTACAATTCTGCTGCAGATCTGCAGGTTGCTGCAGATGATCGTGGAGCAGAACAAGTCGGCGGCGATGGGACGGGTGATCACCCAGGCAGACTTCAAGGGGACCCTGTCGCAATGTCAGGCAGTCATCAAGGAGGGCTTCCTAGAGAAGAAGAATCACAACCTCTACACCACATGGACAAGGTTGGTCAAATAATTGAGTCTATTTATTTGAGTTGAGTTTATTTTATTTCACTACAGTCACTTGCTTCAGCAAGTCCATTCCATATTAAAAAGCACATTTACATACTCAACATTATACACATAGTATAAACAAACAATAAAAAAAAACAATAGTACGAAATTCCAAATACAAAAAAAATATATATATATATTTACTAATTTACAAATAATTCCTCTAAAGTAGATATTCACAAATTTTAAATTTAGATTCAGCTTATATCACCATATTTTAGATGTTATCCTCCTTACCAAGGAAATTGCATGTAAGCATTTCAAAACATTGATATTAAGGAATAATGTTCAATCAAAATAGAGGTAATATGTTAGCTCACTATTGCATTCAAAAGTCCTGCTTTTAGAAACTTTTTGCTCAGTTTCATTGACCATTATTTTTTCTAAAGATTTCCTGTCTACCCCAAGGAAAATTAGTATTGCAGCTTCAGACCCTTCATTTGATGTTTGCATTTGATGTTTACAGATCATATTGTTTTGGTGAAGCATGTACAATCAAAGTTGTTCAATCAGATTTGATCACATATTATAGATGGGAGTCTATGGAAAATGTGCTAAATATCTAAAAATCAAATTGCCTGCAATTGGTTAATAATCAGTGTGACTTTGTGGCGAGACTAACATTTCAAGAAAACTATTACCCAATAAGCTGTTCTTCATAATAATGAATAGATGTGACCTCATATATACATTGATTCTATGATTGTTAATGAGGGGTATGATTAAGGTCCTAATTAGATATACATGTTCCCAACAACATCATCATCATAACAATAAACAATTACTGCTCACAAAATCATAAAAATCCTTGCCAATGGTGATGACCTTTCTTGTCATTCATCAAAATTGTCATTCATTGATAAATAAACTTTGTTGAACTTTTGTGTGATTACCAAAATAGAGAGCCATTCATGCTCCTTTTGTGTTCATTAATTAGCATTTATATGAAGGTAATATAATGTGGTTAGATAGAGAAAAGGGTTGATAATAATTAATATACTTTGTGGAATTTTATGTGATTACATAAACGGAGCCAGCCCATATGCTTCCTTTGTGTACATTAATAAGCATTTATATGAAGGTTATAGAATGTGGTTAGAGCAGAGAGACAACTGTGGTTAACCAACCATTCCACTAATGACCCTCTACAACTCTTGATGATGTGCCAATACATTGTGACATCATGCTGTCACAGACATAGGTGTGGTCAGTCACTACAATTGCTCCAAGCAGTGAAAGTATATTCCTGTTTTTACTGTTTAGAGATGACAATGAAGTTGAAAGGGGACGTCCACCACGTAAAAGAACAACACTGGCTTATATGTTTTGGTACAGTTGTTTGATATTAAATAGATGTCCTACACTTTGCAAAGGGTCGTGTAATTGGAGACAATAGAACCATGGAAGCTGCGTAATAGTCCTACACAATAGACTAGTCTTGTGCAGACACATGAACACATGTACTTACGTATGGTGATTAGCTTTCAAATTATATAATTTGTCTGGAAACCTATTTTCTGAACTTTTGGGTGGAATGAACTACTAAAACTATTACCTTTCATTTGGAAGAATATAATTTTGTGGTATTAGTTCCCTTTATTTCACAGTTTAATTAGACCAAGATTTTCAGGATTGTTTTTCAAATTGATTACACCAGCCTGTTTATAAAGACCTGATATAGTACAGTGGGTTTTTCTATTTTTAAAATTCTAGTTCTCTCCTTTTTTTATGAGAGAGTTTTAGTCCAGATGAAAACGATCGTCATATTATTCAACTAACATTAACTTATTTTCTTTAAAGGGACATTCCCTCTTTTGCAAGCCAAATTTCAAAAGTTGCGAGGTTATTGTCTTATATGAAAGAAAATGTCTTTTAATAGCATGCCTGAAAAAATTAGGGCTTGAAATCTCTTTTTCGTGGAGTTATAGACCTAAAACTAATAAACTGTCGTCCAACAAACAATTGTGCATTATACGTATATTCACCCTGTGAGGAAGTTCGTACACTGATTCCACGAAGTACCACAATGCGATGCGTGACCCCTACGTGACCCGCGCACACATAAGAATAGCATGACCGCACACTAGGCAAAATAACCAAACCTCACTTAAACCGACTACAATGTAATTACATATTCTTCATTTTTGAGATTTTTTTCCGTGACATACCTTTACAAATGTCGGCTTCACAATACCTTTACAAGAATAAGTACAATATAGTTGTAATATTATGCTAAATAAGTTAAACTCCTTTATTGACTGATATAGTTTGATGGAGGGACGCATTCGTTTTTCATTCATAGAATCCAAATTATAGGGCTGTTCGATCTGATTTTTTTTGTGTGTTTCATTCATCCCCATCCGTCAACTGGAAACTGTTCAGATGTTTTGTAAAAGAGGGACTGTCCCTTTAACAGTGATTATTACTAACTTATATGATTGGTATGATATGATTGCCATTCATAAATAAGGATAAGCTAACAAATGTGCATTCACTGAAGCCCAAAATAAGTTATTGACAAGAAAATTGCCAATGTTGCATTAACGTGTCTTTCTTACACCATCAAACAAGACATGCTCTAATCTAATGAGCATGAAAGGATCTGCCATACATTTACATGTCATCAGGTGAGAAACGAAAGGGCATAAATAGCTTTTTGTACACAGGAGATGGGCAGTCATGATTAAAATATGTGAGCCCCGTAGAAACCCTACAGATCGAGCTCTCTTATATTTTGTATTAATATTCCCAAAATAAGAAATGATCCTTATCTGAAAAGTTGGCATTTGACATAGCTGAAACAGCTCCAACCTACACGATAACATGCAGAAACTCATGCCAAAAATTGACTTAATGTCCTTCTTACTCTCACCCACTGATGTGTGCGTACATTTATGAGTCATGGAGGCTTATGCCAAGGGAAAGCTCGCCCGAAGATTGAAGATCCTTGGCAAGAGTCAGAGAATATAACTAGCGTAGCCAGAGACAAAGTAGGTGATTGAAGCAGGGGGAGGGAGGGGATCGATTCCCATTATTGAGGTGTTCTTCTAAAGATAGTAATTGCTATACAGCAGGACAGAAGTGTAAGGACAGCTACTATTGATAAATGTACAATTAATAATAAAATTTAAAAATATGTAAAACATGTCACCCCCCCCCCCCCCACACCACCAAAAAGAAAAATAGAAGAAGAAGAAAAAAGTGGTGACAGCTTGTCCCCCGAATCAAGTAAGCCAATGCTATGCAGTGGGCCGTATGCATAAAAAGAAGCAATTACTTGTGCTAGCCTTTTGCTTGAATCGGTATGCATAAAAACAAGCAATTGCTTGCAAGCAAAAGCATTTGCTTACAAGCACAAGCAATTGCTTACTGCTCATAAGCAATTGCTTACCAAACAAGCAATTGCTTAAAACCGTATGCAGAAAACGAACCTTTTACTTGTCTTGATAAGCAATTGCTTGCGCTTTTTCAAGCACCTCCATACCAGCTTGAGCTCTTGCTTACTCAGGGCATTCACGTTTTTCATACCATTTCAGGATGATTGCAAGCTCCTTATTCCAGAGGTTATGATGTGATTCTCACAGAGTAGGGGCACATAGGGGTAAATGCCCATCCCTTTGGCCCTCCTCTTAGCTACACCTCTGAAGACTATCCACCCACAATATGCCTCTGAAAATCCACAAGATAAAAACTCTGCACTCTTATAATTGCTTATTAGTCACAACAACAAAAAACGTTGATGACTAGCGTGGGGCCAGCCATTTATAAATGCATGTACAGTCATACGCTATAGCTCTGTGTTCAGTCTCTGCTTAAAATTAAACCAAAGACTTGATTGAAAACAACTTTTGTTAGAGGCATAACTAGGGTAACAAAAGGGAGGGCAATTACGGTGCCAAATATGGGGTGAGGGTTACAAACAGAGGGGCAGACCAGGGGGGAAAACTGTGTTTAGGTAGCAATAACATAAGTCTGTATCATATACAAGAACTGAAGAAGGGAACAATTTTGGTACAATGAGGTATACTGCTTAATAATTGTATCAACTCAAAGTTTTCAACATTTTACCACTGTTGCAGACTGTGCTGAAAATAAAGGTGTTATTATGTATTCCTTGTGCTTTTGAAAGGTACAATGCTCCAAATAGGTTCATGGGAAATATTGATTGAATACCCATATTATGATTCATTAACGTTGGCCTTTTTGGTGTCTGGACATAGGTCTATTTTAACTTTGAAAAAATCACCATGGGAAATCAAATGTCTGATGGCTACTGTAATGTAGTTGTTTACTTGTTATCGTAATCTGATTATGATATTTGATGTATTCTCCATTGACCCCTGCCAGAAATATATCAGACTTGGTACTTATTTTTAAAGTAAATCTTTCATCATGTTATGGCTTTTCTCATTTCCTATATGAAATTATATGCTTACGTGACCATACATGCCTGCTATACGTGCTCCCAGGCTTATGTTTATGCCTCCAATACTTTTGCCAAAGCTTGATTATTACCAGGCCATATTAAGACATACACATTTATGTACTAGATAAGTGCTGTTGTATTTTTAGTTCTTTAGTTATTTAAAAGAGACATGTCCCCCAAAATCAAGTGATTATCAGCGGAACTATCTTCAGTATTGTCTTGCATTTTCATATAAACACATGATGGCATTATTCAAATGCTCACGTATTGTTCATTGATTATGCACTATTGGAAGAAATTTCCTTCATATTTGTGTATATTAAAAGCATGATACAGATAGAATGAAGGTAATAATATCAAAATGTTACCTTTTCCAGAGCTTTAAATTGTTTTTAAATTATACTGTACCTTTCAAAAGATATCAGCTTGGTGAATGATTGAAATATGAATTCAGATAACAAAAATTGATACTTGATAGATTTAAAAAAAATAAATAAATAAATAACATTAACAGATTTTTAAAAAAAGATTAGAGATAAAATATTACATTGTTTATAATTTTTTATTTTTCTCAAGGCGATGGGTGAGGATTCGGCAGGGTGAACTTTCCTACAACAAGCCAGATGATGATAACCAACAAGCCCTAAACATCCTGTAGCTCTCAAAAGATATCAGCTTGGTGAACATTTGAATTATAAATTCAGATTGAAACATGAGTTATTATACATTAACAATAAAAGAATAATTATAGATTAGAAATAAACGATTATAGATCAAATACCCAATGGTTTTAATCTGTATTTTCACCAGGCGATGGGTAAGGATTCGGCAGGGTGAACTATCTTATTACAAGCCAGATGATGACAACCAGCAGGCCCTTAACATCCAACAGCTCTCAAGAGATGTCAACCTCATCATGAAAGAAAATGATAATTATGAAATAAATAATAAAGGATTACAAATATTCTCTATTTTTCTCAAGGCGATGGGTAAGGATTCGGCAGGGGGAACTCTCTTACTACAAGCCAGATGATGACAACCAGCAAGCCCTCAACATCCTCCAGCTCTCCAGAGAAGTCAACCTTATGAAGAAGGTGAACAACAATGGATTCAGCATCTCGACAAGAAAGAAAGTCTACTTGTAAGTATTGATTACTTGTATTTTTATGAATAACATAATCATCCTTCATATAATGCATATGAAGTATAATGCTTAATTCTCTGCAATGATAGTAAATTGTATTTTTTCCACATTTGAATATTTAGTGCGTTATGTTTGCAATAAATATTAATATATCAGATAGTTGAACTTTAAGCTGTCCAAAGAAGTGTACCTAATAAGGAAAGTTGAAAACAATGTTTTCTTTTAAAGATAACAACCAGAGATAAAATCTTCTATAGTTTAATTAATCATTTCTGTTGTTGCAATCAATGTTATTTTGTGTCAGCCTTGTACGGCATTATTACAGTGCAGTAGTGACCATTTTTATGCCTCCGCCAACGAAGTGGCCGGAGGCATTATGTTTTCGGGTTGTCCGTCCGTCCGTCCGTCCGTCCGTCCGTACGTACGTCCCGTTTTTGTTCTCGCGATATCTCAAGAACCGATTGACGGATCAATTTCAAACTTGGTTTGAGTGTACATATTGGAGGGACAATGATCTGAATAGATTTTGGGGTTCATGAGGTCAAAGGTCAAGGTCACAGGACTCAATATATGTTCAAAAATACCTCGTTCTCGCGATATCTCTAGAACCGGTTGACAGATCAAATTCAAACTTGGTATGAGTGTATATATTGGGGAGACAATGATCTGATTAGATTTTGGGGTTCATGAGGTCAAAGGTCAAGGTCACAGGACTCAATATATGTGCAAAAATGCCTTGTTCTCGCGATATCTCTAGAACCGGTTGATGGATCAATTTCAACTTGGTATGAGTGTACATATTGGGGTGACAATGATCTGATTAGATTTTGGGGTTCATGAGGTGAAAGGTCAAGTTCGCAGGACTCAATATATGCGCAAAAAAGCATCCTCGCAATATCTCAAGAACCGTTTGACGGATCAATTTCAAACTTGGAATGAGTTACATACACATCAGGGTGGCAATGATTGGATTAGCTTTGGGGGGTCATGAGGTCAAAGGTCAAGGTCACTTGACTCAATATGTATGCAAACATTGCTTGTAATGGCAAAATCTCAAGAACTAAATGTCAGATTTCAATCTTACTTGGTACCTGAATTTTTCTTGGGAGCCAATGTAACCATCAAAGTTTGAGGTTTATGGTCAAGGTCACAGAATTCAAAATATATATATGAAAAAGAAAAAAAAAATTCAGTGCACGTTATTTTGAGCTTGATATTAAAAATCGCGTCATAGCGGAGGCATAATTTTCGACTGCGCGCAGTCGAAGATCCATCTAGTTATCACTGGTTTAAAAAGTTCACACAATAGTTGTCTCATTGTTCTGTGGATACAATGTGATGGCTCTTGAGAACAAGATTGATTGCCAGAAGCCAAATGGCATTTGTGTTCAATAACGCTCAATACAGGAAAAGAACGCACCTAGTAGAGATGAATTCATGTCTCGTAGGAATTAAACCATTTTTTTGTAAACCAAGCAATAACACCCACATAATTGTTCCCCTTTTCTGTAGTTTCCGAGTGATTGTCAGTGGTTCGGTGACAGGAGCTGATTTGGAACGACATCGTGATGAATGGTTCAAGGTAAAGCAATGGCTGTAACCTGTTTCATAAAGGAATCTAGTAACATTGTCAAAATCCACAAAACTTACCTAGAACTCTAGTTGTTCTCACATGCCTCCTTGTATTTGCATTGCAAATACAAGCATGCAACCGGTTTCGGTTTTTCGAAGCTCCCTTCTGTTAAAAAGATAATTATGATTGAAATTATCAGATTTTCAATTATCCACTGGAAAGGGATAACTGTGTACAAAGTTTTCACTCATTACTTGGCCATATGATATCCATTTCACGTGAAATGTTCACACATTACTCAGTGGACATATCAGATCTCAACAATATACATTTTATCAACCGTACATCACTTTTTGCACATAATGTCAACAAAGTTACTAGATCCCTTGAACCCCTTCCTTAGCAGATATTGTTATTCATATTCTGCTAATACATAGTTCAATAGGTTCCTGTATGAAAATATAATAAATTTAAAAAACAGGGAATTTAAGGAGGAGAGGTAATATGATTGTTTGACACTTTCAAAATAACTCCTTCCTTGTGTAAAACAAATATTTTAGATCAAATAATTGTCTATTTTCTACAAAAGCAAGGAAAACATGGATGATGATAAATTTACTGGTATTCTAGAATAATTGTTGAGGTCACCTGTCTGCATTAACTTCATTATCAACATGTTTCTCTGCAGTACTCCTCCTGACTCCTATGCTGAATAATAATGATAATAAATGTCCCTTCTATAGTGCATTTCAAAACCAAACGTTTTCTCGACATATAACAAAACAGCATATTCAATATCAATATTTTACATTTAAACTTATATCTATATCTTCGCTTTTACTAGTATGGAGGCCTAGGCATTCGTCAAGAGGCTTTACTGATTTTCATAAAAGTTTCAACATTGTCACCTCTTTATGATGGGTTATAAACTACTTGATAACCAAAGTACAAATTTGTTTTTAAAAAGGTTAGAATTTCTTTATGACAGATTATAACCAGTTTGTAAATACATTTCTTAAATGAGCATGATCACCTTTTCGGCAGGCTATTCGTAATGCGTGTGGAGATCGGAGGGATTCGTCTTCAAACATCACAGAAGATCATCTATCCAGCATGAGTAATATCACTAGTGGCAGTGTCAAGTCACACAGAGAGAGCATCAACGCCATGCTCAAAGGCTACTATGAGGTAAGTCAAATACCCATGCCTACAGGAATCTGGTGGGTCCTGTATTAACTCTATGGCAATTGCAAAATCTAATAGTGAACAAGTTCATTTCATTTAATTTCATTTCTCATTTCCAACATATAATACACTTACAGTCGCATAGAACAAAAATATTATAATTTTACAATTGAAATCAAAATATGAGAATATAATTCATAAAACTAGTGGTTGGAAATGGAGAGCGCTGCTAAAATGCGATGCTTGTAAAATGCAGCGCTCTCAGATTAATTGTTACAGTACTTTATACTACAAAAGCCAAATAAGTTAACCCATTGCCTAAGAGAACCTGGCGGGTAGGGAACGGGTTAATAAAACAAATGAATATCAGTTAATGATTTCACTGCTTGTTTAACCTGATATTTAACCCAAGCATTTGTACTACGATTAGTCTTTTCCAGGTAAACAAATATTGACTAGATTTTGACATATACAGGTAAGTTCACAGAGCCAGGATTTTTTGTGGCCTGAGATGAGGTTGATATGGTTCTATCAAGATAAATGTAATATTTTCACAAATTAATGTTGTTTTGAATCCTTAACCCTTTAGCACTCGGAGGCCTTGTGAAACATACCAGCTTACTCCTCAGAGCTCCGTGACAAAATGATGTATTTTAGACATTGATCCAAACAAAATGAAATAACTCTTTACAAGTTGAGTTTTATCAATTACAAGTTATAAATATTTTGGAGATTATAAGATGGTGCATAACATATATCAAAATCAATTGTTGAAAATATACACAAGCCAGCTAGTCAGCTGCTAAAGCCAAATACTTACTCGGATTTAGAAGAGTGTAATCACTGTCCCAGTCCCACATAGCATTTTTCGCGTAAGTAATTGAAAGCTATGATAAATTTGACGATAAAACCCATACAAAATAGCTAAAACAGATACTTATATCTGAATAATCGGAATCGGCGTTGATATCACTCTGTTAGATGCCCATGATTTGGTGAAAATCATCGTCAAACAATAATTATCAAGCCTTTTTCTGCAGAGAATGTTGGCGTTACGCGTCTTCATATTGTCAATGTCTTGTCTACAGGCAAGATCGACTAGCGCATCTGTGTTCGCCCGGTGCTATGCATCGCTGTGTTTGAATGGAATTTGCATGAAGATGGTTCACGAGAGGCATACACTTTATATTACAAATGTTTAGTCAACGCTCGAAATTAACTTTTTTTGCTGGTGGCCCGATCGGGCAAGTAGAATTGGTATTTATCCAATATTGGTGGCCCGAAACAGAAATTTGGTGGCCCGAAAAAACAAGGAAAAACAAAAGAAAACAGTGACCGGTAATCTTAGCTTTTCATAAGAATTAATTAATGAAAATAACATCTAAAATCACCACCCTGATCAAAAATCCGTAAAGGAATATATTAACCCAACATTGAATCAGTGAAAGGTAATTTTGGAGTGATGAAATGTTACAATTTCAGCCCTTTCTCTGTGCGATTTTGTCAACTTACAAGTTCAAATCAAACTTAGTTGAAATTATGCACAAACAACATGCATGGGACTGAACTGGAGTCTTTCACAAAATCGGCATGAAACATCTACAAAAGTACAAAACTAGATAAAACAAAATCTGTACTACCTTATTATGAGTCCTATATTTGAAGTTCTTTCAAATTATGTGATGCTTTGAAAGATAATAAGGCCTTTCTGGCTTTCTTGCCCAAACGAATTTGCGCAAATTGGACTGAATTGAAGACAAGTCAAAGCATAGTTGCAGAGTTGACTAGACTGTGTGTGGCTATGCGAATTGCTGTATTAAGCTGATGTACATACCGTCCCCATTTATAATACATGGGGCCAGTAGGCTACAAGGTATCAGCATGTGTGTACACTTCTAGTTCTACTTGTATGCACTAGTAGTAGACGGGTAAATCAGTCTTTCTCTTTGTTGTTTGTCTCCCCAAGACGTCATAATTTTCATAGGCACCTCCAGAACGAGATGAATTTTTCTGTCTAATCACACACATTTCTCCAGATTATCACCGTTAGCAGATTTGCGCTCGCTATTTTGCTGATTTTTTCCACTGATTTCCTTTGTTTTTTATGCCTGGTTTCGGCGATGTTTGAAATGTAAAATTTTCAGATTTACATTTGGAAATC
This sequence comes from Echinarachnius parma, assembly GCA_037951105.1. Lineage (NCBI taxonomy): Eukaryota > Metazoa > Echinodermata > Echinoidea > Clypeasteroida > Echinarachniidae > Echinarachnius > Echinarachnius parma. The sequence goes on from JBAMJV010005699.1 coordinate 124,172, forward strand.
TTACTGGCCCAATCGGGCCACTAAAATAGAGCAATTATGATTTTTTGGTGGCCCCGGGCCATCGGGCCTGTGCTAATTTCGAGCGTTGGTTTAGTGTAGAAACCCATTGATACCACACGCACAATTGCAGCCCCGTAATATGCATATAAGGGATACTAGAGCGCAGGAAAAACGGACGGGCGGGTACGGGCGGTTTGAGGAGTAAACTGAAAGGCGGGTACGGGCGGTTTGAGGGCTAAAGGGTTAAGAAGCAAAAGAATGATGACATGAAAAATGCTATTAATATGTCATTCGAATCTTGTAACAGCTCATGAATTTCAGAATACTGAAAAAAAAAGTTTACAAAATAATTTAATTGATATGTTTATATTATGTCATGAATATTTTATTTCTTTGCTGTTTGTTTCTATGAGGAAAAGGATGAAGTCATGTAGTGAAAACATTCAAAGGCTATTCATATGTCATTCGTGCATGTAAAGTGGACTCAGCTCATGAACTTTAGAATCATGCTTTTAAGTGCACAAGAATATTGACCTGTAATGTTTGATACATTAATAACAATACAAATAATAACTGTTATTTATATTGCGCTATTCCCGTGGGGATCATAGCGCTTTTACACATGAAACTTAAAGCTTTTCAATTAAGTGGTAGTATAATTTTACTGATTATTTCTTACTGGTAGGAGCTTGAAAATCTCGTCAACCAGATGAATATGGTGATTATGTAAAGACTAGCAAATCATCAGACCCCTGGAGAAGTTCATCGCAGATTAAAAACCATTGGCCAATTCATTATGCACAAAATTATTCTTTTAATATCCTTTACATAACATATGCACCTTCGATTGTTTGTACGCTTCAATCATCTGTTTTTTAGGAACTTGAGAATCTGAACGCCCAGATGAGTATGAACGGAGACGAGGTCAATGGAGAGACCAAGAAGACCGCGGCAAGACTTCAGCAAATCATCAGACATTTGGAGACGTTCATTGCTGATTGCAAACCACAGACAGAGGACAGGTAACCTTGTAGCTTGTTCATTAGTGTCTCCTCTAGATTGAAATAATGTCCCTTCATCGCTTGAGTATTGGGATGTGGACGAGACAGGTCCTATTCCGTGCAGTCCAATCTGATACAAGGAGGTCCAGTGATTGGAGCTGACCGCAGTTGAGATGGTATCTCCTTCATTAGCATATAAACCCCATTTTCCCATGTTGGCACTTGTAAAGCAACTAAGGGACCATAAAGATACTTACAGCAAATTGATGCAAAAAAACAACTCCCAACCAAGATTTGTTATTTTTCCAGTATGGAAATCTATAGATGTTGGAAACATGACAATGGTTACTTTTAAGGGTTGACACATTGTTTGAAGAATTGTAAATGTAGTTTCAAGTGGTTCAAAAATCACAATTACCAAACCCAAAGATAGAAACAGTGATATATTTGTGACCGGCTTTAGCAAAACCCGGCACTTTTTCGTTAAAAATCAAAATGTAGATTTTCTCACCATTAGAAAGGCCTCATCACAAGCTTTTATTTGATGCTTTGTTCTAACTAATTGGTCAATAATTGGCGAAGATATGATTGTTTCAATTTTCCAATCATAGGTCTTTACACACAGTGTGTGAACTTAAAATGCCCATTTCTTCAAACATGAATAACCGACAAGTGACAGGTTTTTGCTATAGCAGGTTACATTTGAAAAGAAGGGATTTGAAGGTAAATCTGAATTTTTTTCCTATTTATCAGAACAATCTGAATCTTTGGAAATTTTATCCTTGAATGTTATCCTTGAATTAAAGATTTTATCTATTAAAAAAAAACTAATTTGAAATTAAGAATATTTGTATAATGACTTGGCTCTACAGGTTAAATGCATTGATAACCTTTGGTTGGAAAATTTTATATTGTATTAGAAAACTTATTCTTCATTCATATGTGGTAAACAAGATTGATCTATAAGTTATTGGCCTGTTGAGGATGATTTTATTTTGATGTAACATACTTTCTCCATAGACCGTAGCCCAAGATATCTTGGGTTAAATCTGATAATAAAACGTTTTATTTGTTTGTTGTCCTTCCAGGCATGATAGCTCCAGTGCAAATTCAGCCTGCCTCGATATGGATTCTAGTGCCGAGCACCCTCTTAATAACCCCACTGCCGAGAACGGCTGTAGCGACAAGAATAGCCAAGATGAGACCGACGTCAAGAACACAACCACGGACTCGATCAGGTTGTCGGTCATCTATCGCAACAGCTGGGCACATCTCGACAGTAGTGGAATACTGCAAACATCCATGGTCAGTTGTAAAGAGAGCGAAGGAACAATGAGTGGTGTGGAGGATAATAAAGCCACATGTAGTAACGGCCAAGCAACTGATATTTTCGTCAGAAACAGTTTGCTGATGAACGGGGGCGACGGTAACGGCGGCGGTCTGGAAACCGTCCCGGAGAGTAAACTGGAGAACACCACCTTGGAAGAATCGAGGTCCAGCTTTATAGGAAACGCAGAGATGGCAAATTTGCAACAGAGTTCGCAAAATAACGGGCATTTTCCTCTTGTTCTGGAAGATTCCCTGCCTCCCCTTCCACCGCCACCTCCACCACAACTTGGTAAGTGTTTGTTATTGCACTCACAAGGAATATCAATTCACTCAGGGGTCGGTTTGTCAAAAAGGAGTAAAATACAATGCAAAGTCAATCCTGTTTTAGCAGCCACCTGTCTACAGCAGCAAACCTACCTATACTGGCCACTAGGTTGATCCCCTACAGAGTAAAACAGTGTTATAGAACCTGTCAACAGAGGTCATCTGCCTACACTTTTTCTTGTTTCCGTTAGGTGGTCAATATACACAGGTTTGACTGTATACAGCACTATATCACTGCAGAAGAAGTGAGCATGAGGTCAGGATCAACTGGGAGAGGGGGCAATGTCAAGGTTTCCTTTCCTTTATGAAGTATCTAATGCCCAATGTAAAAGTAGACATACATTAATCATTAATGAACTCGCCCAGACAGAAGTCAATGTTCAGTCCAGGGTTTTCCTTTAGGGAGAAACTTGTGCCAGATGTAAAACGTTGGGATGATTATTTCATTATTTATCTTATAACGCAAGAAGTCCCACAAGCGAAGAAATCTTTTCTCATTGATTAGTTCTATAACAGGGAAAACCCTGTCCAGCAACACTTTGCTGGCTGTCTGGGTGAGCCCTGGTTTTGCAATGGAAATTAGTTGTGACACTTTGTGGAAAATCTTCTCCTCACAGTATTTGTTACAAATTGATTTATAAAATGATCTAACACACTTTTTAAATGTTGGCACAAGTTACTCCCTTCAGGCAAACCCTGGCGTCTTCGTTGACCCTGGCTTAGCCACGGGTGATAATTGCCCCTTAGAATTAAATCTTCTCTTTGATTTTGCAAAAATAAATCGGAAAACAAATAGGCAACATTAATTTCCTATACAAGTTGCTCCCTTAAGGCAAACCCTGCCCGACTCTACCCTGGCATCTGTCTAAGTAAACCCTGGCTTAACCAAGGGTGAAAATAGCCCCACCAGAGGGTACCCTCTTTTAATTTGCAAAAATACATCAAGAAACAAATAGGCAACTTTAATTTTCTATACAAGTTGCTCCCTTAAGGCAAACCCTACCCCACTCTACCCTGGCTCTACCCTGGCCCGGACTTTATTAGCCAAGAAAATTGCCCCCCTAGAGGGAAATCATCTCTTTTAATTTGCAAACATACGTATACTGCACAAGTTGCTCTCTTAAGGCTAACCCTGCCTACCTTTTTTCTCCTATCTGGGGTAATGTTTGTCGCCTTGCGTGAAATCTTCCCTTCCCACTTGTTACAAAATGCCCTGGTCTTTGTCAACCCTGGCTTATCCAAGGGTGATAACTGCCCCTTCCCGTCCGGCCCCCTCCCAGAAGGAAATCTTTTCCTTGAACTTGCAAAAATACATCAAGAAATTAATTAGGCAACATTCAATTTCCGCACAAGTTGCTCCCTTAAGGCAGACCCTGCCTCCCATTTTTCTCTGGTCTGGAGTACTGTTTGTATGAATTCTATCCTCTTCACTTGTTGTTACAAAGTGTTGAAATGAACAACACCATGTCGAATTTTGGCAAGGCAAACCCTGCTGTCACTCTCCCCTAGGCCTGGCCTCTATCTTGGGTGACTCGGGCCTTGCCATGGGTGACAATTGACCTCCCTAGAGGGACATTTTCTATTTTGGTTTGCAAGAATACAACAATAAATAAATAAGGCAACATTATTTTTGTGTACAAGTTGCTCCCTTAAGGCAGACCCTGCCATTCCTATTTCCTCCTGTCTTGGTTAACGATTGTCCTCCTTGTTTTAATTGTTTCCTTACACTTGAATCATGGCATAAGTAACTCCCTTAAGGCAAACCAACCTGCCTCTCTGCACTAAACCTGGCCTCTGTCTTGTCTGATCCTGGCGTAGCCAAAGGCAATAATCGCCCATAGAGGAAATCTTCTCTTGTAATTTGCAAAAAATACATCAAGAAACCAATAAAGCAACATTCTTTTTGTGTACAAGTTGCTCCCTTAAGGCAGACCCTGGCATTCCTATTTCCTCCTGTCTTGGTTAACGATTGTCCTCCTTGTTTGAATTCTTCCCTTTCCTCTTTAATTTTGGCATAACTAACTCCTTTAATGCAAACCAAGCCCCCACTCTACGCTAGGCCTGGCCTCTATCTTGGTTGGTCCTGGCGTAGCCAAGGGCAATAATCGCCACTAGAGGAAGTCTTCTCTTGTTATTTGCAAAAGTACTTCAAGAAACCAATAAGGCAACATTCTTTTTGTGTACAAGTTGCTCCCTGAAGGCAGACCCTGCCGGTCTTTTTTCATTCTGTCTTGGTTAACGATTGTCCGACTTGGTTCTTTGCACAAGTTACTCCCTTAATGTAAACCACGCCACCACTCTGCGCTTGGCCTGGCCTCTATCTTGGTTGGTCCTGGCTTAGCTATAGGCAATAATCACCTCTTATAATAATAGTAATAATAGTGGATATTTATAGAGCCCAAATTGCAATAAGCCTCTAAGCGCTAGTATTATTATCCTGGTCAAAGGATACACACTTCAATCATTCCTGTATCAAAGTGCACGATTTCCACTCCCTGGGGAGTATTCCATCCAGTCGCTTGTTAGGCGCAGACAATGCTAAGGGAACGTTCTCTTCTAATTTGCAAAAATACATCAAGAAACAAATAACGCAAAATTAATTTCCCTAACAGGTTGCTCCATTAAGGCAGACCATGTCTCGCATGTTTCCTCCTGTCTGGGTTAAATAATGATTGTCCGCCTTGTGTGAATTCTTCCCTTTAGACCGGCAGCCTGGAGGGGTTTGGTGCATCGAAGATGGGACTAATTGTTGTATTTTTGTGTCGTATATTTTGAGGCGCACAGGCGCCAAAATCCCTGGGAAGACCCCACCACAGTTATTTATTTTGATTTGTTATATTCACCTCTACGATGTTTAGGTGTTCATATATTGGTTCACTCTGGGCAGCCGGTCTACTTCCCATTTCTGATTTCTTGATAACCAGTTGAACTTTAAATAAACAATGACAATGATGCAAATATAAGATGTGTCATTAATACATAGACCACTTTCAGACTTTCTGAATTTACTACAATATGCATCATCCATTGACCCCAGCCTAACTCTTTTTAGTACTACCAAACAGGATTAAATGTGCTCAATATTTATTTTAAACTTGACACCAAATCATGAGTGAATATATTTGTTTGTATATTGCATTTCCTTGTTGATATATTATTGACATATGATACCCTGTACACTTTAAGACCGAAATGTGTTTCTGTGTTTTGTGACAATAACGTTTCTGACGCAAATCTTTCAAACATGATGTGGCAGATAGAGACAGACTTAATGGCCCGTATTCACAAAGGAGGTTTGTACAAACCCCGGTTCAAACCGAGGTTTACATCTATGGAATGCCAATTGTAAACTGATGGAGAGAGAATGTAAATTCCTTACTTGTTAACAATGTTGATGGTACACATTCTCTCTCCATCAGTTTACAATTGGCATTCCATAGATGTAAACCGCGGTTTGAACCGGGGTTTGTACAAACCTCCTTTGTGAATATGGGCCCTAATGTCTGATTTGATCATCTTAACCAAGTTAGGGTGAAAGACAAAGTTAGGGGGTACAGTTGATTTTGATTTTATAGGTTTAGGCCTGCACTTAACAAAGGATTTCCTTCTAGACCGCCAATAAATGTTAATGTTTACGTCCTGGCTATTTTAACCCATTGCTTCCAGGAACCTGGTGGGATGTGTATTAAAGGAACTAAAGAATACAACGTATTTTGGCACTTATTCCATAGTTGATGACTTGTAAACTAGGTCTGCCGAATAAACACAGTAGTGATTTTAGGCTAATTTTCTGATGCCAAATCTCACTTAGCAGCCAGTTTACGCCCCGCCCATATTTAGGGTCCAAAATCAGCAGCGTGATTGACAATTCATCGGCTTACGTCATCTAGAAAATTTAGAGAGGCCTCGTGTACAGAGACTATGGGGCGAAGTTCTTTAGATGACATCACATTTTGGCGATTTACAAGGGGCGTTCCCAGGACAATTAGATATTTACAAATTACCCCAAAATTGATTGATTTCATGGGATATGACTGCTAAATTCTTTTTCTTGAGGAAAAATTACTTATAGAGAGCCTATTTGTGAAACTTAGACCATCTAGACGCTGTAGTTCCTTTAAGTCTATGGGAGCCCCCTGTAAGCGCCCTTTTCTATCTGATTCAGGCACAGGGAATAAAATACATGGTCTGCTTTGTGTAGTTTCTTACCCATTGCCTAGATGCAAACTTAGTGTATTATGTGTGGAGTCTATCGACATTTAAATATATCTTTGGTTAACGAGTTACTGTACAATTCATCTCCAAAACAATTAAAGCGATATCTCAGTTCAATGGCTTATTTTACCATAGGAACAAACTTGTCATCTAATTTTGTATTGTTTTTGTTTTGTTCTTTTGGGGCAAGTCTATTGCAGTGTTATAGTTTAATCTTGCCTGGAGGCCCTATCTTACTGGTAGACTTGAACTTGACTCAGGTCCTATGATAAAATGAAAGGATAAGAGGATAAAGGGATTATTTGGACTCAGTTTTGAAACTGGTGGATGAAACTAAAACACTGTTGTGTGTTGTGCAGTATTAGTTAACAGCCCCCCTACATTATAATCAATTTTGCAGTATTAAGCCTTGCCCCATAAATACAGCCTCTCGCCGTAGGGCCTCTGCAGGGCGCAGTTCCCTCCAAGCTCATAAAATCGGTTTAATAGTTTCCTGCCCGAGGTTCACTGATCCAGCAGCAGATATTCTGTCAATAGCGTAGATAGATTAGAAGGGGGATAGTCAGGGGGGTATTGTCACCTGTTAATGATTTTTAGACCCCCCCCCCTCTCCTACTGCCCCCTCCGTCCTTGTTAAAGAAAGATAAAGGATTAAGTGACAACGCCCAGCAACCTTTTTTTTTGCCAGTAGCGTGGAAAGATTAAGGGGGGCCACCTGTTAATCATTCTTGGTCTCCGCCTAGTCTCCCCCCCCCCTCCCCCTTGATGAAGATAAAGGAAAAAACACCACCATTCCAGGAACAGTTATTCTGTCAGTGGCATAGATGGAGTAAGAGTGAGGGGCAGGGGAGTTTTTTTTAACTAGTTAATAATTCTGGGTCCCCCTTTGACTTCCCCCTCCTCCCCCCCTTGACGAAGAAAGATAAAGGAATAAATGACTCCATCCAACAAAAGATATTATACCAGTGGCATAGATGAGTTAATGGGGAGGGGCAGGGAGGAATTGCCACAGGTCTTTATAATTCTGGATCCCCTTACTGCTCTCCCCCTCCACCAGACAAAGAAAGTTGAGTAATACAAAATTAGATTTAATTTGTTCCTTTTGAGGTTCTGAAACACACCTTATTAGAAGCTTTGTGTGTGTCCCCCCCCCCCCCCCCCCCCCCCATTTGCTGCCAGACTAGACTAACCATATGCTTTGTTATGCTGTGTTGTATTCCTTCTTTCCATGTGATCTTCTAATAACAATAACAGACAACTTAATCTTGGGATCCGTTGCTTATATCCACTGGCCTTCTGTGTCTTTGCCATTTCATGGGGATATTATCTATCCTCTATTGAGGAAGAGAAGGGCACTAAGTCACTTTTTGTACTTGAGAGAAAATCATGTTTAAAGCCAAATGCTCGGAAATAACTTTATTGGCCAAAGTAATTGATTAGTATTGTTGAAATAGCATAAAAAGGGGTGTGTGGAAAAATCCGAACCTTCGTATCGTTAAATGCAGAAATATCAGTTAAAACTTTTATGAAAGCCGCTGACATTGAGCCTAAATTCACCGTCAGTTTGGCCCATCATGAGCGATACGCTCATGCGAAACCTGTGTGCCGCATTTTGCCATAGGATTAGCACGCAGCGCACAAGGGTGCATATCAACACACAACTGTCGGCGATATCAATTTACAGTAAATGAGTTTTGTAATATATCAAATATATCAATTAGTAGGCGGTTTCCAGGCCAAATTGTTATCATCCCGTATTAGTAAAAACATATTCTTTCACATGATTGGTAAAAGCGTACATTTCATTTTTTTAGTGTGGGGCAATTCCCACTACCGTCATTTGCCTTTAAAGCTTGGGAGCCCTGTAGAAACCGAGTGTAGCACCTTTGAAGTTTTTATAATATTTCAAAATTTAGATATTCGTATATGAAAATCGGGCATCTCTAGCTACCAAATTGTAATTATAACTCAATATAGCCAACAAATCAATTACTGCCCTTATATCACTCTCTCCCGACGGTATCTTGCTCTTGTCTGCATGATATAAACAAACTTGGCTCAAGCGATCACCTAGCTGTATTGTAGGGTCAATAATATTGATTCCCCGTGTTTGTTAAGTTGTTGGATGAAGTTTTCCCTCTTCCTAGGTGATTTGTAATCTGGATTTACTGAACAACCTTGGTTTCTTTTTTTAGAATATCCTCTTTATCCAGCACCTATTTTAACTGTTTGGGTGGTGCGCAGCTGAATGCCAGTATATTGTTGTATACCTTACTTTGCCAGAATGGACTTTAATATAGCACTTAGTTTCGTTATCAATATCTACCGGTAGCCATTTTCTTGCATGTATACATGGCACCGCAATAACTTTTTTTGCTAGGCGCCTGGTTTTGCCAGAAATGTGTTATCAAGTTAATTTTGTTACTACCCAGAAACAAAGTCAGTGGCCCCAAAATTAAATTTTTTTTTGGGGGGGGGGGGCAAAATATTTACTATTCAAAATGTTGCTGCTATTGTGAATGACGCTTGCCATGGAAGAAAATTTAGTTGCCTGATCGAGCAATCAAAATGGGATTTGTATTATGACTGGCCGTGTCAAGCTGTGTCAAAGTCTTTTATTCTCTATTAAAAATGTGTGAAATTGCTCAATAACATGTATTCTTGAATGATACTTTGTTAACCTGATACAGCATATATTAAACAGTGCCGAAATCAAGTGATAGAAACTACCATTATAAAGTTCCTTTAATTTGTAATAGATGTAAATTACTTTATTTTGGGCAATCTGATTATAGTATGCAGGGGTGTGAGATGTCCGATTTTCCGCGGAATTCCGATTATTTTTAATTTCCGATTATTTTGAGTATTAGCACTCAATGGTTTAGCATATTTTGATGACATATCGAGTGCTACAGTGTACAACGTTCAAATTTCGTATTTAGCACATGCGGAAATCCCACATGCATTCAGCGCCGAGCCTTTCACCTGAACGAACGCGCGCCTGTGCTACCCGCAGCGCTAGCATGCACACCGCCGAGTGACACAGCTGCATCGAGCCTTGAACCCCGCGCACACTTTTCATTTCAGATTTTTTCCGATTTTTTTTTTTTTTTTTTTTTTTTTTTTCAATCTTGCTCTCACACCCCTGAGTATGCTAAATGCAATGTTCGAAGAATGAAATAGCAAATATTTATGAAGCGATGGATCCAAATATGGAGAAAAAAAACATATGTAGTCGTGAAAAGGAAACCACAAATGCGTCAAACGTTAAAGAAGATTACATTATAGAACAATTATTGATGCCACATATTCTCTGAACTTTCAGGCTATTTTTCAGTTGAGTTCTGTTTTGGGTTATAAGACATTGTTTTTCCAATAAAACGTCCTTAGGCACATCCGAATCGAGCAGCAGAAATCCGCATTTCATGCGCTAGCCTATAATTAGATCAATGGTTGTCCTAACTCCCATTGCACTGGGGTACTCCCACTATGTGTCACACATACTAAATGTTAACCCTTGTATTGCCGGGTATATTTGACATGCTATGAGCAATAATGCATACAGTCTTGTACCGTGCTATCGCTGGCACTTAACAAGATAATGGGTCAGAATAATATCTGTAGGAATCCCTCGGCTGTGTTTCATCATTGTATTTCATTTATTTCTTGGCTGGCAAAGATGGACAGGATGTCTCAATGATTCTCAAGAATCTTATTCCGAAGAAGGAAATTATTCATGGAGTATAACTATTTTAATTTTTAAACATTCAAACCAAAATAGTGATCACTTTTATTAAAACAACACAATATTTTGGGAAACAGCTTTTCATGTTTTAAGAAAGTAACCCTTTTAAGAAAAGAGAGTAATTTTCAGGAAATTTCAGGATTACGAATACTGAAGATTCCATTTAATGATTATAGATGTGGGAATTGCAATTTCTGATATTGAACTGGTTAATGAAAGAAGGGGATACAAGAGGGGGAATCCCATAGCCATGTATCATCATTGAATGTACATGTACTGTGTGTATGTACTAGGCTTGCATTACGTAGACAGGATGTGTCAATGAATCTGTGCCATCCCATAATTGCAGTGATCCTGCTGCCGCTCCGATCCATTTAACGCAAGATTTCCACTTGATACTAGAACATGCTTTTATTAACCCATTCAGAACAGAGTTATTTTGCTATAATTAACATGTATTTTCATTAGACTAATTAGCCCAAGTATTTTCTGGACCAGTCCTGGGCCCCGTAACATAAAGATTCACAATTAATCGCACGATCAATCAACTGATCGTACGATTGATTAATTGATCGTACCATTGATGAATTGATCATACGATTGATTAATTGATCGTACGACAATCGTACGATCAATAGATTATTCGTACGATTAATCGTGAATCTTTATGTTACAGCTTGGCCCTGAACAGGTTAACATACTTAAAGACGTTTGGGATGGGGAGTCAATTTAAAATTGCTATTGACTGAATTACATGGCTTGTTTAAGGTGTTCACGCCTTCGCATGGATGGGATGGCTTCTATACTTCCTAATCTAAATAATCCTGCTGCCCCTCTGATCTATTTAATGCACAATTTCCACTTAATACTAGAACATGCTTTTGTGAACATACTGCACAACATGCCATGTTTTGGATAGGGAGGGAGTACATAAAATTGTTCTTGACTGGATTACATGACTTGATTAAGTTGTTCACGTCTTCGTTGTATGGATGTTCCTAATGCAGTAATCCTGCTACCAGGCTGATCCATTTAACGCACAATTTCCACTTGATACTCGAACATGATTTTATGAACATACTGGATATGAGCGTGTTTTGAATAAGGAGTAAATTTAAAATTGCTATTGACTGATTTACATGACTTGATGAAGTTGTTCACGCCTTGTACGGATGTGTGAAGGCTTCTGCTTCCTAATTAAAATAATCCTGCTGTCGCGATGATCCATTTAACGCATAATTTCCACTTGATACTGCAACATGCTTTTATGAACAAGCATGTTTTGGATAGAGAGTACATTAAATTGTTCTTGACTGAATAACATGACTCGATTAAGTTGTTCACGCCTTGCACGGATGTGCGAAGGCTTCTGCTTCCTTATTAAAATAATCCGGCTGTCCCTTTTCTTCATATTCATCATAGTCCTGTTCGTACTTTGATCCATTCAGTTAGCCTATATACGTAGTCCATAATGTCTACTTGTTACTAGTAGTTCATACTGCACCCACTCGTTTCCATTTTTGGTGCATGTACTAGGTTGGTTATTTGGTTTTTGCAGCCGTGTTCAATTAATTATGATGAATCACGTCTGGGACCGCCCCTTATCATCACCATCCGATAGACGCGGTGTAGGTTCGAACCTGGGCCGATAAGTGCAAAGAGCGGAGCTCTGACCACTAGACCAGATCACCACTTCACTATTTTCACTCTATACTAGCTTTTCGAAAAGGTCTTGCACTCTTGTGTCTGATCTGAATGCATGCTGTCAGGAACAACTGGCAAACAAGCCTATCACATGAGCAGAAGCAGCCACAAGGCCTTTTCACATCTGCCTGGCCCTCTGTTAAATTTTTCTTATGTTAAAGGGATAGTTGAGTATTGGTCAAACTTAACTTTAGTAACCAAAACCTGCACCATTACGGTACAAAGTAATAGTTATAACTTCACCCGAAAAGTATACACAATTACAAATGACTAAGTAAAACCCCTGTTATCATTCAAAAAGAGCTGGTACAACTCAAGAGGGCGCTATTTAAAAAAAAATCATTGGTTTTAGCATTTTTTCATACAAAATTGGGCATTCAATGTTTGTTTAAATAATGATTCAATAGAGATATCATCAACGACTTTTTAAAAACCTAATCAGATTTTTTCAAAGTAGTCTTCGAGCATTTTTAAAAATTTGTCTAAAAAGTCTAAATATCGCCCGGTGATGGCCAGTGTGAACTATTTTTAATAAAAATATATTTATGGATATTTCAGCCGTTTCTGAACCGATTTTGATCAAATAAAGTTTATTCTGTCATTAAAATTGTATGTTCTTTCGAATTTGACAGTCAGTTTTTCATTATCTCACAAAAAAATATCGGGGGGCACTTCGGGAAATACCAATACTCAACACTACCTTTAAGCTTTAAATCGTCTAAGCTATAGCTAGCGACCAATCAGGAAGCATGTATACCACATACATTGTGCATAATACAGTTCAGGTAGTCCTGGAAATGACTGTTGGTATTCTTCTTGAGCTTGTAGTTCCAATAAGAGCTACAGCGCCAGTATATTTATTGTAAGGAGAGGGTGGGTGGTAGGAGGGGCTCAACGTGTCGAACAGGTTGACTGTCCGTCGTCAGGAGTCCTTCTAAGGACTCTCCAATCCTCCCTTTCTTACAGGGTGCAACCGCAAACCAAACTTATTATCTACACCACCATGGAAGCCGATAGATTACAAGCAACATCTAACATGTTTTTGTTATGAAGTACATTTGTATTGTTCTTGACTGAATTACTTGACTTAATTGATTAAGTTTTTCACACCATCCCACGGTGATTGTGTGATGGCTTCCTAATTAAAATATTCCTGCTGTTGCTTTGCTCTATAATTGAAATAATCCTGCTGCTATAATAGCAGTGCTACTTTGATTCATTCGGTATTCAAAGAGAGTATATAGCATACTTTTTACTTTGTGCTAGTCATAAGCATACCCAGGATCTTTTTAAGGGGGGTGTTTTAGCTTCATTCAGTGGCATAGTTAGGGTGTGTTTGAATACCTAAAACAACATTTTTTTCCCCTCAAGGGGGTGTTTGAACACCCCAAACACCCCCCCCCCCCTCCTCTAGTACATACTGAACATGATAAACATATGGGAACCGTGTTATGGACACAAAGTCTTGAATAAAACATATGATGGCCCGATAGGGAAGAAATTTTGCTTGTTTATGAATTATTGTTTGACTTTGAATGTTCAAAGCCATATGCGACATCCCTTTGTATGGCTTTTGCTTCATTACTTTTTGCCATTCCTATTTTGTATTCATCTCTAGATAAAGTTTAGATAAGGGCAGATAGCAAATACAATCTTGTTTCATTTCACAGCGGTTGTGAAACTTATGATAAACTATCATCCAATCCCAGGATACATCACACATGTCGCAACGATTTTTGTGGAGTCACTTTTGCTTTCCATATTGCCAATGAGTTATTATCTAATTCCCAGTCAAACTCTGATTCCAATTCCCTTCTCTTATTAGCTTAAAATAAGAACATATCTCGCTTTGTGCTTGTTTTGTTAGCTTTGTTATATATGCGAACACATTAAAGCACAATTATTTGATATTGTAGATAAATGTGAACAAAGAGACTCGGTGATCTTGAAGCTTCCTGAACTGATCAGCTGTAAAGACAAAAGGAATTCAAAACTGATACTGTTTTTGATCCTGTTAACCTTTGTAATAAGGGAATGCCGCTCCTCAAATTCAGTATCGACATCAAACAACGAGAACTTGAGTCTTTCAGTACAGAGCTGTGAGAGCGAGAAACGGTAATGGCTATAAATAGGCGGGTTATCACTTCAGTCGATCATTTGAAAAGTTTCCAAACCACTATCTTTCCGAAACTGCTGACATTCCCTGAATTTTACTTCTTATTCTGTCTCGCTGTCACACAAAATTGAATTTAAATGTTAAAATCTGCAATTCATTTTGTCGCCTGCTTTGCCCCCCCCCCCCCCCCCTTACCATTTAAAAAATGAAATAAAACATTTTGTATTTCTCAGTCACAAACATCTTCATTTTGCAGTTTAAACTGCAATTCACTTTGTCACCCTATTTGTCCCCCACCCCTTGCTATTTAAATAAACACAGAGGAGCTGATCATGATGACAGCAATTTGTACAGCATTAAGTTCATGTAGGGGCCCTTCAATTTTTATAAAAGAAAGCATATAATTATGTGTGAGATGTGGGATCCCACATTTATTTAATGATTTAAGAAAAGAAATGCTTTACTTTTTCAAATTTTAAAAAGCATGACATGAACAAAAAATTAAATGGTTAGAACCAATGCATTTTTAGAGAGCGCCCTCTTGTGTTTTCATGCCTCTTTTTTTTAATTTTTTATGATAACAGGCTTTTTACTTTAATAGTTGTTTGTAATTTATTGTAGCTTTCGAGCATGATGGAGTTATAACTATTAGTTTGTAATGTTATAGAGCAGGTTTGGGTTACTAAAATTTAGTTTAACCAAAACTGTACTATCCCTTTTTTCCTTTATGGTTATGCCTTGTCAGACCTTTCAGCTCCGTCGATAGAAAGTAATTTCCCCTAAATGCATGATTCCACCTGATCGTTAAAACAAAGTACAGATGAGTTGGGTTTGATTGGAGGACATACCGCTAACTGGCCTCCACCACCTTTAGTTTAAGCTGCATGCATGACAATCAACTTGAGTTTTGTGGGCATTATGAAAAATGCACACAATAGCTAAAGTTAAACTATTCTGCCAGTGTGAAAAGTGTAAGCCTTTTTAATACGAAAGGGCTACTGCATGGCCTATATTAACAAGAAAATCAATGAATGAAACTGGGTGGCTACTGCATAATTATAAACTTTGTTTGCGGAATTTAACATTTAGCTGATCAACGACTGCATACACACAGTTGCTATAAACTGCACTGTATGTATGAAAAAAAGTGTTCAGACTTTTAGCTAGGGAGCTACTGCCGGTTTCTATGAACATGTTAACATATTGGGGGAAACTAATTTGTAAAATCCTGTTAATAGCAATCAACTTCTGGCTTGGTGGATCCTAGGGGACGTTTGAGGAAGCCTTTCATCTATTTGATAAAAAACTTAATTTTCAAACACTTTAAATTGAAGTGGTTTATATTGCTAGCTTTGGTTGTATGGTGTAGTTGCAACTGAATGATTATCAAATATAAGTTATTTTATTTAAAGGGATAGTTGAGTATTGGTCCAACTTAACATTAGTAACCCAAACCGGCACCATTACGGTACAAAGTAATAGTTATAACTTCACCATGCTCACCATGCAAGTATACACAATTACAAACGACTAAGTAAAACCCCTGTTATCATTCAAAAAGAGCCGTTACAACTCAAGAGGGCGCTATTTAAAAAAAATCATTGGTTTTAGCCTTTTTTCATACAAAATTGTGCATTTAATGTTTGTTAAAATAATGATTCAATAGAGATATCATCAACGACTTTTTAAAAACCTATTCTGATTTTTTTTCAAAGTAGTCTTCGAGCATTTTTTGAAATTTTTCTAAAAAGTCAAAATACCGCCCGGTGATTGCCGGTGAAAAACATTTTTTTAATAAAAATATATTTATGGATATTTCAGCTGTTTCTGAACCGATTTTGATCAAATAAAGTTCTGTCATTAAAATTGTATGTTCTTTCGAATTTGACAGTCAGTTTTTCATTATCTCACAAAAAAATATCGGGGGGCACTTCGGGAAATACCAATACTCAACACTACCTTTAAAGTTATATGCAAAATATCCATACATATGTAATTTGTAGCTACCTCCAGTATTAATACTAAGAAGCCAATAAGTTTGCGATTGAAACTTTTACACTCTAGATCAAATGGTTTACATTTTTACGGGCAGGTTGTACAGAGTTTGTAACTGAATGTGTAATGCTTTTAATGAAATGCCCTAAAGTATTCCAATGTATTATGGTGACATTAAGCTTGGGATAGGAAGTTGTAGAAGTCTAAATTAAGCTGTGGATAGTATCCGACTTTACCACTAAATGTTTATTAGTAACCTTAAATCAATTGATCTTGAGAAGTATCTCGTTCATGCAGTTAGCAACTATGGATTATACTTTGTTATATTGCCAGCTCAATGTTTATTAATAACATAAAATCAAGCGATTAAAAGTATTGGGACATTCATGCACTGTGCAGCTGGCTTCATAATTACATGATACATGCAATCTTGTAGCAGGAATTTGATATTAGCTCGAAAATCAAGTGGTCGTGTAGTTTGCCACTAAATGTTTATCGCCATAAATCGGGCGATTTAAAGTACTGGCTCTGCATGGATTTTATAGTTCGCAGCTAGCTCGGGGAGTAACATGGGTACCCGCAATAGCTCTAAAAAAATCAAGTGGTTGTGTATAGTTTGCCACTAAATGTTTATCGCCATAAACAAGCAATTTAAAGTACTGGCTCTGCATGGATTTTATAGTTCGCAGCTAGCTCGGGGCGGGGGGGGGGGGGGGGGGTTTAACATGGGTACCAACAATAGCTCTGGACAGGATATTAACTCTAAAATCAAGTTTGTCGCTATATGATTTATCGCCATAAATCGAGCGATTTCAGTACTGGCTCTGCGTGGATTTTTATAGTTCGCAGCTAGCTCGGGGGGTAACGTGGGTACCCGCAATAGCTCTGGACAGGAACCAGAAATGGCAATTGACCAAAATAGACAGCTCTAATGAGGGCGATTAGTATCTAGGCTGTGTCGCAGCGACTGGGTGACTCATCCTCCCCATGCTAGGGGAGCTAGTGCAGCCTCTACTGCAGTGCGGGGCTAGGATTAGGTCCTGGCTTGCTTGTCTTAGACTAACAGCTGCCAGACTATCCTACTTTTTTTAGTCACAATGGATGCCCCTTCCTCTCTCTATCTCTCTCTCTTCTCTCTCTAAAAAGGATCCGACTATTCTGTAAATATACTCCTCCGCACAACGCTCTCTTCCTGTGACGTTATTGCACAGTCTGTCCCGCCTGCAGAAATCTTCTTGTGTAGATAAATCGCAATCGCCTCGCCGGGTCTTATTTTGGGCTTCAGACGCATGCCCTTTAAGATTCTACATCTGATATCCGTCTTTATTTATGCGACTGTTTGAATGTGCGCAGGATGGGGCGAATCTTGTCGGGACCCGTGTGATATTTCAGGATTTATTACGGCTCAAAAGATGAAGGCTTGTTGTGTGGGACTCAAGGAAACTGATTTTTGGGCTCCTTGGCCTTATACCAAGATGGGTTGTGTACGCGTTGTGGGATTGCCGCATATAGCCTGTTGACTTTATTTATTTATCTGGCTGTGTATGTGTGTGTGTGATTTATTTTACTTTGCTTTTTGCCCGAAATAGAAGGAAATCATTGATGCTTATCTATAATTTGGAGAGACATTCTTGCAGTACTTTACATGCGGATTCAGGATTACTTGGAATTATATACTCTTTATGACACGTTTGAGACACTGCTTAACTCTGTGTTTATGATGCCAACCTTGCAACTAAAATAAAAACAAACATTTATCGCCTCACAGATTTCAGAATAATGCTGCTCAGGAATTATGATTTGAATTATGCCATCGAAATGTATTAGATGAAAGAACTGTTTATGATTGTGGTCACCACACTAAGAATCAACTTTTGTTCTTGGAAGTCCACATTTTTAGAGTGAAAATGTAATGATTGACTCTTTCTCATGCACTGACAAAGGGTTCAGATAAACACCCCTTTGTTGTATCAACTGACGAGGGTTTAGAATTCTAGTCCAATGTCCGTTACCGAAGAACGGTTAAAAGGAGTCTAACAGACATTTCAAAGATGAAGAAAAAGCTTACAGTATACCCCAGTTCAAATTTGTTAAAGTCATCTTGATACATCTCTGAAGTGACTTTGCAAGATATCTTACTGATTTAATTGACTATATGCCCCCGTGACTGTGGCTAGTCTAGAAGACCATAAGACCCTTAAATGATGAAGATCATGTATTGAACTTTTGTTGAATTATTGTTAAATAATCATAATAAGACATCAAGGTGGCTTTGAGTGTCTACAAACTTCGCCACCCACGTTACTGCTATATGGCTAGCCTATGCCCTCACAATGCACTGTCCAGCTCATCTGCAAGTATACCTTCCATCATGGTGACATCCTCTTGATAGATTAATTACCATAACTGAACTTGAGGTGGTTTGGCACAATTTCTTCTTGATCTAGAGTCCGCCCACCTTTCATGTGTCCGCAGACGGCAAGTCCCTGTGACTGTTATGGCTAGCCGTAGCCACTGTTCAGTTCATCTCAAAGTATACCTTCCATCATGGTGACACTCTTAAATTAATTATCACAACTGAACTTGAGGTGACTTTGCCAGATTTCTTGATGAATTGAGTGAGCGTCTGCGTACAACTGACATAGACATGACGGCTGTGGCTAGTCTAAGGTTGTGTAGCGCATCCTGCAATCATGTCCAACCGGGAGCATACGGTTTTAGAGGTATTCTATATTTGAAGAGCTCATTTGCAAAAGGGGTTAGATCCACTTTCCATAAAAATTGAGTTAGCAATATCAGTACATTAATAAGCTACGTAACTATGTAGAATCCAAATTTTGGGACAATTTACTCACTCCAAATCAACATAGAGAAAGTTCTATTTTCATATTCCCATAGGCATGTGTACAAAGTTTGACAAAGAAACCTGCTTAATACTCCAAAGTTGAAAAAGTGGATCTAACCCCTTTTGCAAATGAGCTCTTCATTTATGAATTCATTTTCTTCTTCAGTGCTTCAGGCTTATCATTAACAAGCCAAATACAGTAGTTACATCATACCCTCTTAATGATATGGTCCCAAAAATATTTAAGGAATACATTTAGACTTTATTGAGTCAATAAGACCTGGTCCTAGAAATAGTCAGACAGGGGGTCTTTGGAGAATGCACCTTAAAGGGGAGTCAAACGCTGGCATTTTCGCTAACTGTTACTAATAAGTGCCCAATTCCTGTCTCTTCTATTCGTAGCACTAATAAGAAAGTAATCAATGTTTTTTAAACCACTATCCTCTGTTTGAACTGAACACTAGAGGCCGCCATGTTTTCCAAC
>JBAMJV010005700.1:0-54146 GCA_037951105.1 Echinarachnius parma
CAACATTTTGCAAAGGGTTGTGTAATTCATAAACAACTAGCTGTACCGCGGAAATCCGCGGGTTTGTGTGAAAGAAAGGCGATAAACTATATACTATTCCCATAGCCATCATTATAAATAGTAAGACAAAATCATATGGACAAAATAGACTCGGGCAACTCAATCCCGCCCACAACCCGTCGGGGCCCTGGTCAATGATACATCCGGCCAATGTATAACAAAATCATGATGGTTTCAGTACCCATGCAAAGTTATACGTAGTGTTCTTGATAATATAGAACATTCGCCGCTGCCCCCCCCCCCCCCCCCCCCCCCCCGGCCCCCTCTCTCCACGATCCCAATTGCCTGCAAGACGTATAACCCTGTGTCTCCTAAACGTTTCTTATTCAAATTAAGTTTTCCCGCTTATACCTTTTTGTCATATTCTTTTGAAACCCGATGATATATTCCCTTAAAGGGAATAATAGCCGTCTATATATATACATCCATTGTATACTAAATGAGCAGATACCTTCCCCATCCATTCTACCCCCCCCCCATATTTTGTTCCGCTTGTATTAAATTAGATACAATGCACTATCATGACGTATAACCTTGTGTCTCCTAAATGTTTCTTATTCAAATTAAGTTCGCCGCTTATACCTTTTTGTTCATATTCTTGTGAAACCCGATGATATATTCCCTTGAAGGGAATAATAGCCGTCTATATACATCCATTGTATACTAAATGAGCAGATACCTTCCCCATCCATTCTACCCCCCCCCCCATACTTTGTTCTGCTTGTATTAAAGGTACTTCAGATTCGTCAAATCAGATGCGCGGCGCCATCTTAAGTACACGTTGCGCACGGTGCGTGATGCACGTTAGCTCAGTGTCATGCGGTGCGCGCAAACTGGCCCAGTTCAAAATGGCGACCCGCTGTGTAGAATCCCCACGCTTGATGCCCTTTAAATTAGATACAGTGCACTATCGTGCTCTTGCTAATATAGTAGTTTCGCCGCTGTGTGGCGATATTGCACATTATACCATGGAGCGATTGTAGCAAGATTAGCCAATGCCCTGGTCAATGTGGTAAGATGAAAGAAACCCCCTGCTCCACCATTGTTTACCCCGCCCCTATTCAATTCAATTGCACTGTGTACAAAATCCGCTGTGCAAACAAACACCGCGCATGTAGCCATCGCCGAAGGCGTTAGATGACTCCGAGCCGTGTGCACGTTTGTAACGAATACCAGTGGAGTATACACGCAGCGAAATAAACCTTACGACTATTACACTACGAATACATAACACCTGCGTTGTCAATTTTAGACTTACAGATCATATCGACCATTCGCGTGATAATAATAATTTATATTTATCCAAAACAGGACAGTTTTTCAACAGGTAAACTTTGAATTGTTTCGTAATATATATCTTGCTTTTTAAACTCCGTTTTATATTCGTCAAACAAAGTTGCGGCAGTAAATCGGTAGTCAATGCTCGGCTCCTTAATTTGAGCAACCGCATTGCTGACTTTCCCTTTTCTTCGATCTGGAGGACGACCACGGGGCGGGAGCGACTCGGGAATACTTTATTGTCCTCCGCAAAACGTATATCCTTCGATCCCGACGGTCGGGGAGTCGCCGAATTCTCGGGGTGAGGATATCTCGAGTGGGACACATTTGTGGGGTTGAAGCTACCCGTATTAATATAATAGAAGCAATTAATTACCACCACTTAGGAACCACTATTATTTCCTGGTTCCGTACGGGCCAAACATTTGCGAGTGCGCCAATGCTATCCACGCGTACGTTTGGAGGCAATAGAATTCCGGACAATTCGTTCGCTCTGGACAAAGTAGTCTTCGTACATGCAGACCCATGGACGCATGCTTTAGAATGGTGATGCGTTTTCCAATTATATATTTTGTTTCTGAAAACATATTTTTGTATAGAATGGACTACTAAAGATGTTACCTTTCATTTATAAGAATATTATTTTTGGGTGGTGGTACCCTTTAATAGCTATGAATCTTTCTTTATAGAGGGTTGCTACACTTTTCATGATGCAATGAAAATTGTTACTACATTTTTGAGTAAGCAAGTCAGGTTTTTATGAACCTTTGAAGTATGGATTATTGAATAAAAAAATACTTTTGATACAAGATTTGCCAAATATTTCCAGTCATGTTTATCCGTTAGGTTTAATCTGCTGGATGTATTTTGGTGAGGAACATTCTGGGGTATTTCCAGATATGTATCATGTATACAAAATACTTTATATTCTCAATGGACTTTATTAACAACATTTTATTATTTATGTTCAACTGTCCTTTTGTAAACAAAAATGTGAAATGAATTTTCGGTTCAGTTAACACATTGCATGTACCATGCATTAAACCTAGATCTTTGGCAATGTGGAGAAATGGGTTAAAAGCTAATAAAGACCGTACTTGGAGTAGAATTTAATTCAGGCAAAAATGGCAAGGGAAGTATTATATTTGTTGTAAATCATACAGCACCTCTTTTTAACACGTTCAGGACTGACAGATTTTTACTATAGCATGTATTCTCCATAGACCCAAGCCGGAGTATAGTATTTACGGGGGACCAGCTGTGAGTGGGTTAAAAAATTTAAATGGCAAATAATATTAATTGCAAAAGGCATAAATCTGGACCGAAATCCGCTTCCGAGTTCCAAAAAGTGACACATAACAGACAGTACATGTATGGAACTGGAGTGGAAGATACGAAACAAAAGGGATCGTTGATGAGAAACAAACGACGCCTGACCTTTTTTTTTGGAGCGTGAAGAAATTGGAGTATAATGGGTTTCATTTTCTGCTCTGATAGTCCTGTACAGAGCCTAATTAAATCTGCGGCAGGTGAAACTATTAACTCCTTTAGCACCGAGCCCCCCCCCCCCCCCCCCCGAGATACCGTAACCCGGCTAGGTTCTGAAGAGAAAGCGTGCTATTACAAACCCCGTGTTCACACACAAACATTTTCATCCCTTAATCATCTCTGTAGAATCATCACTAGCGATACGACGTTTCGCTATTGATGATTAAATCAAACCTGGTATATGTTCACACGCACAGAGCATATATCGAACAACAGATGTTTTCCAGGTGGTGCCGAACCCCCCGAACATCGTATAAGTGCGCAGTTTGTTACTGCGCAGTGTGTTGTCATTTTTTTCTGTCTGCGCTCTCTCTCTGCAGCTGTGCGAGCGAACGTTCGCATTAAGCCACGCCCACTTAGTCATGATTAGCCAGTTACGGTTGTTCACACACGGAATAAGCGTGATTCTATAGTCAGCTCTCGTACGAAACGATGATAAAACCAGCGTATCGCTAGTCATCTCTAGCGATACGTCGTTTCGTTAGTAAGCGTTCAGACACACAAATTTTTAATGGGAAGCTGATTCTATAGTCAGCTGCTGATTCTTTAGTCATGATTAAGGGCTGAAAATTGTGTGTGTGAACAAGGGGTGATATCAAGTAGTTCCCAGGGGGTTAAGCGCGCCATCATTGGAATGAATATCAAAAGTAATTGCATCCTATTTTTTTTGTTGAGGTACGAGACTTGATTGTGAAACTAATAACGTGTAAACAAGTAGATGGGACTGTTTCATTTCTTCTTGATCATCTATAGGATGTTGACAAATATTTGAGAGAATGGCTAGCATTATTTGTTATCAAATGATATTATGAGGGCTAAAATTAAAATGTATTTTTTAAATGATGTGTAATTTTAAAATGATTGAAATTAAAATGTAACTTTAGTGTGTGTCTTTTCGAATTGCATTTCCTGCTTTCATGCTGTCTGTTTACATCAGTTGGACAAAGTTAGTGTGCCCCATCTATAGATTGGGCACACTAACATAGATGTTAAAAATGTCTGTATATAAACAGCACCCTTTTAATTTTATGTACATTTATGGTGACCCCAACAAAGTCATACATGTAATAATATTTTTTTCCTCTTCATTTACACAGTATAAATATTGCCATTAACACTTTATTCAACATTTATCTTCATCACAGACATGTTTATGATGGGAAAATTATCATACCATATTTTTTTTCTTCGTTTAAACTGCAAATCTCTATGATGAAGCAATATTTAAGTGAGAAAATGATGATACCACTTTAATTTTTTGCATAAATTTACACATCGCATTTCCCCGTCCGTCGCAGACAAATTTCAACATGAAAGTGATCAAATAATGATGAATATCAATGTCAGTGAGAGATCGAGCCTGTGCGCCCGCCGCCGTCAGTGGAAGAGGAGAGAGAGATAGCTACAGAGGGTCAATTTAAAATTTGATGAGTTTATTCTGTCGTGGGATTGTCATTATTATCACCTCCATAGCAACGTGGGGGTGCAGCCGATTGCGCGGATGAATAATTAAAGAGACGGTCCTTGAGGGAGACTAATGGGGACTCAGGGTTGCACCTGGCGTGGTGATAGACAGAGACTCGTGGGTAATATACAGTACGCTCCCAGTTGTCATCCGCGGCGTTTGCATCAGAATCAGAGAGCGGGGTTTTACCGTAGCTCGCACTTCAGGTGTTCATTTTTTTTTCGCTGACGTAAAAAATTGCAACCATGAGATAGCAATATTATTATTAAAGAAATTAGCATTGCAACAATATTTTGAACAGGGTTATATGTCAGTGAAAAAATGCATGGGGGTTAAAGAGTGCAATTTAGCCCCCAAAATGCCCAAAAGAGTTCATCAGTTCAATACAAAACAAATTTTAAGGTGCTTCTTTCATGCAGGCAAGCTTGAAAAGTAGCCCCGGAAAAATACATTTTTTAAACGTTCATAGTTCTCAGCCGAAGTATTTTCGGGACTGTTCCTGAACGTGTTAATAGGGACTTTTCGATTGCACGTCCACTAGTGGACTGGTACATGTGTGCGTTACTTCACAATTAGGCCCCCCCCCCCCCCCTCGCACATTGACTTATTGTTTGGTTACCCGTCTCAGTCGAGTACGAACGTGGATTTGACCGATTTCGCATTCATACTCGACTAAGACGGTTGACCGATCAATGGTGTGGGCGGGGACTAATGCACGTAATGCACGTACCAGTTTACTAGTGGACGTGCAAATAGAAAAGTCCCTAATATTTCAATGGATTTGAGTCTGCTGAAAGGAGCTTTGCCAACCAATCTCTGGCTCTTTATTATATAGTTTACACCATTGGCCCCAATAACCGGGATCGTTAAATCTGTGTTTATAGTCGTGAATGTTTTACAGTTTTCCATGCATAATAGAGCACCCGGACACCTCATCGTGCATGGCGTACACGTCCTAGGATAAATCTGTGTTTGGAATGTGAATTATTTAACCGATTTTCCATGCATAAATAAATATGGCAACACCTCGCAATGTGGCTATGTATTATCTCTTGGCTAATGTCGAGATCGCATCATAAAGTGATCACGAGCCTATTTAGAACGCGGCAAATGTGATCAGGATGGTATTTAGGTTGCGGAAAAGAGTGATTGTAAGCTTTTTTTAGGGCACAGAAAAAATGGGACTCGGGAGACTTTTCGAAGTGTGCTGAAAAAGTTATTAGCTATTTTAAGACACAGAAACAAAAGTGATTATAAGCTTATTCAGGGCACAGAGAAATTTTGTCATCTAGACTTCTTTAGGGCACCGAAAAAAGTGATTGTAAGTATTATTAGGGCACAGAAAAAATGTGGTCTGTTTTTTAGGGCATAGTAAAAATATAGTCGGAACATTCTAACTTGTTTAGGCCTCACAAAAAAATCTCCATTGGAGTCATGGGCTTTGTTAGGTCACATGAAAATGTGATCATGAGCATTTTCACAGCCAGAAAATGTGGTCAACATTGTGGAAAACAATTTCATGAGTTTTTGGCACAGAACATTCATGATCATGATTACAGTAAAAATATAATCACAAGTTTTTTTTTAAAGGGCACAGAAAATAAAACATTAAAGAATGAGCACTGACAAAAACTGAAAGGGCACGGATAAAAATGTGGTCATGACCATATTTATGTCACAAAAAGGGTGATCATTTGTTGTTTACAACTAAGACTTTGTCACATCCAACTTGATCCAAGTCTATTTGTGGGATTTGTTAAACCCTCAACATTCCAAGCTATAAAAAAAGCCATAGTTAAGAGATACTACCGCACAGTTATGTGCCCGATGGCTTTGAGTGGATTAATATTGCTGTTTATTACGCGGTGACAAAAGCACTTGAATGCCGTTTAATTTGTCCGTACCGCGGGAGTGATGACGGAGCACTCCATACCAGCGCTGCCTCGTGTCTTTCGTCCGGTGATCGCATGGCGCCGGTGCGACCCGGCGTGACATGACTGCTGTGGTAGAAAACATTGGGAGTCTTTATAGTTGGTGTGATTATACAAGTGAACAAAATACACGGGGGGGGGGGGGGGGCTTGGTGATTTAGCCCACTGAAATGCCAAAAAGAGCCCCCATAGATTTGCATAGAGTTCCATGCAAAACAACTTTTAGAGTGCTAGTATCATGCAAGTAGCCCTCGAAAAATAAATTATATTTTTCCCAGCGATAATTATACCATTGCTTGTAATGGTAAATAGAAAGGAATGCATTGAGCAAAATACATGTATTTGTTTGCTTATGGGGGGGAGGGGGGGGGGGGTGGTGAGGGCAGCCCCTGAAATGCCAAAACATTCTCCCCAAAAAAACAAATTATGAAAAGAGCCCCTGTAAATTAATATAGATTTCAATGTAAGTCACTTTTCAAGAGTGTTATTTTATGATTGGGGGGCAGTCTTAAAAAGTACCCCTCCCCCCTGAAATTGAAAGTTAATTGTAAGAGTACCCTGAATAACATATTATTAGGCTTTGCAAAAACTGGTGGCAGCCCCAAATGTTATTCAGCCCCAAATGTTATTTAGCCCCAAAAATGTTATACCCTTTGGGATTAGGAATCATTTCATTTTTTAGCACAGGCTTCCCCCACCCCTCCATTGTACTTCTCACCCCCCCCCCCCCCCCCCCCCCCCCCCACTTTGAAAAAAAAAATCAGAATACATGTGGGTGTATAGGGTAGGGTATGGAAGAGGTGCCGTGGCGTGAGCTTGTTAAGTCGCATCTAACCCCCAGGCAACTGTATCATTAGCCCTAATACCATTTTCACAAATGCCCTTTGAAGTTGTGTCTCGTGGACGTTACTTCCATGTGTGTATATATGCATCCCGTGAAAGTCCAAGCCGAAAAATGCAAATAAAGTTCAATGAATGCCGTTTGGGATAGCATGTGATGACAACTTGTCCAAGTCGTTGGTTTAGAAGGAGAGGGGCGCTAAGTCACTTTTTTGTACTTTGGAGATAAATCATGTTTGGAAGTTTAAAAGCCATGTAGAAACCAATGTAGCTCTATATTATATTTTGGGGAATATTCCCCAAAATCATATATAAATGTTATCTGAAAATTTCACATCATTTAAAGGAAGCTCCGACGTACAATAAGGTGGTATGCGTAACTCGGTTTAGCCAAAAAATGTACTTAATGCCCTTCTTACTCTCACCCGATTAAGTTATGCTATCATCCTGAGAATGTGTAGATGGACAAACTGTTTTTTATGTTGCATGTTTTTTTTCCTAAGGTTTCTTTATTCAGTACTTGATTAATCTGTGCAATTGTCCTCATATTTTTCAATTAATTATTAGATATTAATGAAAAACCATTGTACAGTAGTTTTTGTGTAATAATTTCATGTAGGTGAACAAATTTATTTGATTATCATTCAAAGAGTCATGAAGGGAAATAATGTAACAAAGTGTGATTCAAATTCTATTGTTCCTTTTTGCAAGATATAATAATTAATTTGGGCGTATAACGTGCATTCTCCTCAACCCCGGCCTAGCCCGAGATAAAATGCAGAAATCTTATTTTCTTGAAGAAAAAGGATTACAAAGAGTTTTGAGGCCATTTACGTACTAATGATGATTGCTTCCAAAAACATTGCAGGGGGCGCAGGGATATATTTTGTATGTAGTGTATGTTGTGGTAACCGTAGCAACGAGATGAATTAGCCATTGTTGGTGGTGAATGTGCGAAGGGCCCTTTCTGTAAGGTCAAGAAGAAGATGGATAAGATTGAACAAATGTGCAGTTTTCTCATTTCGTTATTAACTTGATTACTCTCGTACTCATGTAATTTAATTTCCTAAGCATAACTAATCCCCTTTTTTGCGCGCATACGTCTGTTCGTCAGCCGTGTTTCATTATCAATTAGGCAAGATCTTTCTGATGTCATTTGTGACTATGATTTAAACAAAAATGAAAAGAAATTGAAATGAAATGTCTGATCTGCATTTTGGCTGTGTAGGACAGTAGTATATAATCTAGAATATTACCCTGTATTGTTATTCGTCAAAAGCTTTATGTTCGTCTAAAAACGGACAAAATTGTTATTTGAAATTTACCCTTATAGTTGCCTTCTTTTCAGCGAATAATACAGCATCCTTTGATTTAAAGCAGGTTTACACCAGTAATTCTTTTAAAAGTAAACAAATAGCATACAATAATAACTGGGCTATTTGTTCAAGTGTGTTTTTATTTGTATGTATGTAAAGTGCTTAGAGATGATATTGTATCACATTGGGCGCTATATAAATCTTTAGAACTAATATTATTATCATTATTATTATATAATTATGGAGCTGTATACAATAATTTGTAATAATGACCTTTCACTACTTAGTACTTCTTCCAAAGGGTCCCTCGTGTAATATCTACCAATCAGGCCTACCAATCAAGCTCATAATGTGCACCCATTCCACTCCCTTGGGAGCATTTTGTTGTACAATTCATCAATTCATTAATTTCTTTCCGATACTCATTTTCTTTTTCTGCAAATCGCCCCTCCAATGTGTATAATATCACTACCTTGGTTCCTGTGATCGATAGAGCACACAACGCGCACTCATTCCACTCCCTAGGGAGCATCTTGTTGTACAATTCATTCATTAATTTTGTCTGACACTTGTTTTCTTCATTCATTAATCCATTTCTTTCCGATACTTTTTTTCTTTTTCTGCAGATTACTCCCCCAAAATGTGGCGTCCCAAATGTCTTTCCTTCTTCGTTGCGACTGGGAGAGGTGAGTGGGCAAAATACAATCTTTAAAATACATTTTTTAATTTTTTAAATACCAAACTGAAAATAATATACATGTATGTGGTTGTGAAAGAGAATGGATGGACGCTGGAGAAACTCGAGAGCTTGAATGATTGAAGATTTTATCATACATTATATTAGTCCTGAATAGTGAATAAAATCCTAAAAATCATTTTTCTTTTTTTAATACCACACTGAAAAGTGAAAATAATATAATTATGTGGTTGTGAAATGGTGAAAGAGAATGAATGGAATCTGGAGAAACTTGAGAGCTTGAATAGTAGAAGACTTTAAATAAGTTGGTCATGAATAGTGAATGAGGTATTAAACACACTTGTGTATTAGTGAGAGTGAAAGGGTTTACAACAGAGACCTGTAGGCTGTTCACCAGGTGACTTGTCATTTGGTCTACACCCATTTCGCCTTCCCCCATTTTCATCTTCCCCCATTTTCATCTTCCCGCATTTTCATCATTTTCATCATTTTCAGCCCCCAAAAAATAAGACGAAATCAGAGCCTTAGGATTAGGGCTAGGGATTGAGATTAGAGTATGGGTTGGAGTTAGCTTGGGATTAGGTATGGTTGGGGATTAATTTTGGAATTAGTGAAAGTTGAAGTTTTAGGCATCCAGTATTTATATTGGACCAGATGAGAGGTACACCAAACGGGTGAAGATGAGGCGACCATAAACCATGCAGCATGGGTCCACTGATGACAGACCTGGATTCTTGCTGGGGTTAAAGGTCAACTGATTGGAGGTCAAAGGTCATGTGCAAGGTGCCAGTAGTCTTGTCCCCACCAAGTCTATTTTTAGTTTTTTTAAATTCCTTGAAATTCTGCCAGGGAATCTGGAGTTGAATTTGGTTATTTCTGAGAATGGATATGTAGAAACTTTAGCACCGTGTTGTGCAATTTCGCTTGTTCTTTCCATCAATATTATTATTTCCTTCTCTCTCTCTCTCTCTTGTTAGTGTATTATTTATCTTTTTTCATCCTTTGGTTCTGTCACACTCTCTTTTCCTTTCCCTTTCCCTTTCCCATATCCTCCCTTCCGGATCTTTCTTCCATTTCTTTCTTTTCTTTCTTTCTTTCTTTCCTTCCTTCCATCTTCCATTTCTCTCTTTTACCTCTTCCCAAGTTTGTTCTCTTTTCTTCTCATCCCTTCTCTTCCCATCGCTTCTCAACAACCCTAGCATCGTTTGCTGAGGTGGCAAAGCCGTAATTGAAATAACTGTATGTGATAGATCGTCTGGCTGCCCGTAATCACACTAATGATAATGTCTTCACGTCTCAATCAAACGAGCACCTCATATTTTGTCTGCGTAACCACTACTCCATCATATATACATGTACCTATGCGACTGGGCTAGACAGACAGCAGTATTATATGCTGACTCATAGATTTGAGTCCCCAACATTTGTTCTTATAATTATGTTACGATGCTAATAAGACGTCTCATCTCTTCTGCTAATTAGGTTTCTTAATGTTTCGACTGTCTCCACTATTACTACTGTCTAATGCATATTTTCAAATTTGTCTTAATAAATAGTAAAGATGCTTTTATAACAGTACTAACAAAAAAATCCCTATGACAATAATCTCCATGTTGTTTGAATGGTGATGAGTTGGTGGACATCAATGTATTCATAAAAAGACCCCATATGCTTTCCATGTTGTATGAATTGTGATGAGTTGTAACATTTTATAGGTATTCATTTAAATTTGTATTCTGACTGCTTCCCTTTAAAGATGTGATTAGGTACGTGTACATGTAAATGAAATCACCAGGAGAAGAAAGACCAACAATGTATGGGAAGCAGTAACCATCGTTGACACACGGTGTATGGATTGATTAGGAAAAATCATGTAAATATGCAAACTTTCATTCAGAGGAGAAAAAAATATAACAGAGAAACTAAATCAATATATTCTTTTGGTAGTGAGTTTGATGGAATAAGTGTGGATTTTTGTTATTGTTGATTGTTTGGTGTAATGAGAATGGATACTTTAGGGATGATATGAGGGAGGGGAAAAGAATGTTGCCTTTTTTTTTTTTTACAAACAAACAAACAAACAAACAGATCTATAAATTTTATGGGGAATGATAAAGCGTTAACATGCACCTAGAAAAGAGACAAAATATCAACAGTGCACTTTATGATTAATAAACAGGATGCTAACTGAACAAAACAAAAAAATGAAATTGTCCTTGCAAAAAAAAAGGAAAAAAATGGTTAGGCTATAGATGGAGGTGATAATTGGCTTGGACGTGCTTATCGTTCGTAATTACGCAGACCGAGTCTGTCGCGCAATATCGCTCTGGCCATTTGTCAAGTTTGTTCCTCGCGTGGCTCTGTTATTGCCATTTTGTAGTGGTGTAATGCTTTATTGGAACTGCCTCTTTTGGAGTGAAGCCAATAGTCTGCGTTTCAGACTTTTTAAATTCGTACTTGGAGTGATTTCCTATTTATATTCCCTTCAGCATTTAATTTACGCCATCATTTTAGTGGTAGAAATTCCATGTGATAAGGATGTAGATTTCATATTTTCATCTTTTAGATATTTCCCTTGAATTCTCTTCTTTTAGTTTGTCTTTCCATTGTTATTTTGCATTTCCCCCAAAAAAGTTTTGTTTCTAAAAACACAGATCTATGAGTAAATGGGATGAGGGTGTGGAGGGAACATGATGATTGTTACCTTCACTTTCCACAATTTGGAACGTCAATTTCCATGCTAAGTTTTCTATCTTTATTCCCTTTAGTTTGAATTTCCAATTGTTTTCTTCTGGATTTCCATTTTTATAAGTGTTTGTTTATAAGGCACATAAGAAGATGAAGATGATGAAGATTACTGTAACCCCCACTTTCCATTAATGAAACTACAGTATATGTTTTACTGCTATGTTTTGTATAGATACATGTATTTTCAATGGTTTTCTACTGGATTTCTCTCGTTCTTTTTTTGCACATAAAGAAATTGTTCAAAGGATGATAATGGTTGACTGTGTATAAAACAGTATTCTTTATGCTAGATTGTCAAATATATCCCTCCTCAAATGTTACTGTTTCAATGGGTTTTCTACTTTCTACTGGATTTCTTTTTTTTTTATAAAGTTTTGTTGATGAAAAATGCGGACGATGAGA
Source organism: Echinarachnius parma (assembly GCA_037951105.1). Taxonomy (NCBI): domain Eukaryota; kingdom Metazoa; phylum Echinodermata; class Echinoidea; order Clypeasteroida; family Echinarachniidae; genus Echinarachnius; species Echinarachnius parma. Next base: position 12,286 of record JBAMJV010005700.1, read on the forward strand.
AGATGGGAGAGAGGTTTGAGATGGTGATTATGATGATGATGATGATTACCGTAACCCCCACTGACTCGAGCACAATGACGCCTCGGGGCATTTGTGTTAGAACGCAAATCCTGTGCACACGTTGTTTTTTTTTTGTCCGCGACACGAATGTGCTCTCCCATTGATTGATGTTCCAGCCCGATTATGCAAATGAGGACGTACTTATGCAAAAGTTATGCTAAGCACGTGGCCTGTTTAGTCCATATAATATTTCCTCTCAAGAAATTACTGGGCATGCGTGCGATTTTTGAATGGCATTGTAAAATGCTGATCTCTAGAAATGAAGGGCACCAAAGGAGATTATTTGTCTCTGTTTTGTGTTCAGTGAAAAAAATACAAGGGGTCTCAGGGCGAATTCGCCCCCAAAATGCCAAAAAAGAGCCCTCGAAAATCATGAAAGGGCTCCCCCGTTCAATGCGAAACCAATTTTAGAGTGTAAATTTCATGCAGGCACACTTGAAAATTAGCCCCCCGAAAAAATAAATATTAATTTGTTTCCCTGTTTGTATTGTTTCCTTGTGTTTTTCGTAAGGTTTTGTCACTTGTAAACAACAAAAAAAATCAGTTGACTAGTTTACATACGTGTTATATTGATATTTTTCCTATTTATTTTTTAGTGTTTACAGGAAACTTAACTACAAATATTTTCTAAGACATTAACACAAAATATGTACATAAACAACTACAAGACAAGGTTGTAGCACATCCAGACTGGATCCTTTTTCCTCAAGGAAAAAACAATTGATGAGTACTAAGTTATGATAAATTGAAGTGATCGTGGATATTAAAGTTTAACAAATACATGTCTTTATTTTTGTAAATAAGGAAAACAGAAGTATGGAACAAAATAGAGAGACAGTAATAACAAAGGTGTTTTACATCAATTCTTGTGACAGTTATGTCACCTCTGTACAGACCCTCTGTATCTTAAAGAATGGTTTGAACTCATGAACTTGTATGCATGACCAGTTTTCCATCGCTTCTAAAATAAAAAACCCCCTTTGCGCTGAAAGGGTGTTATGTAACAGATCCAGACGCTAAGCCTAATGTTTTTGTTTGGTAATCAGTATTGATCCGTATCATGGCTGGGTGGATGTGGAAATCAATATTGGACAATCATTTAAAACCATCCTCCTAAATGTCCATCTAGCGAAGGATGATTCCCACAGGCAGACAATCGGGGGATGAATGTTTGCCTAAAGTCTGTTGACCCGCTGACATGAACATTTTCTCCACATTCTCTATGACAGCTTGAACATTATATATTTTAAAGGGATCTAGTAACTTTGTTGACATGTGTAAAAAGTGATGAAAGGTTGATAAACATGTACAGTATATTGTTGTTATCTGATATGTCAACTGGGTATTTTCTGAAAAATGTCAAGATAAATGGATGGTATAGTAATGAGCCAAAATGCCAAGTGATATGCACTAACTCATTGCACTGAATTTGTACGACTATCCAGTGGATAGTTTAACATCTGAACACTATAATTGTAAATATATTTTAAACGAAACGGAAATTCGAAAACGGAAACTTGTCCCATGCTTCTGTCGTTGATACGAATACAACAAGGTATGAGGGAACCACTAGAATTCCAACTGCATTTTGAAGATTTGGACAATGTTACTAGATCCCTTTAACAGACGGTTTAATTTTGGTATAACATATACAATCTCCATAGACCCCAGCCGGAAGTATTTTGGGGGACAAGACCCGATTGGGTTGTTAGTGAAAATTAGTTTGAGGTTTTCCAAATGCAGTAGTGTGGATAATTTTGAAGGATTTCATAAACATGGATGATGGCATTCATTTTCTCTTCATTTCAACAACAAGAATGCATTACATTTAATTATTATAAACAAAATGAATCCAGTTGTAATGGCCACATTACGTTACAAGCACCAGAAAATCCTTTGTCAAATATACTACACCGAATGTGAAAGCCCTTTGTAAAATGTACTTCTACATTGGAAGATAATGTGTAACGTCCAATAGTATTTATGATTTAAACTACATTTGAAACATGTATCGTGACGGGGAGTCAATGTAGGGCCCCAAAATCCTAGTTTGATATTTAAAAGACCAAAAAAAAAAAAAAAAAAGGCAAACAGACATGGAAGAAAAAGAAAGCATCGGGGCTAATGTATTTTATCATTTATCTAGATGAGGAACATTCAAGTAAAAAAAAAAGAAAAAAGGGTGTGATGTCTAGCTCAGAGGAGCTCTAGATGAAGAAGAAAAAAAGAACCCAGAGAAGATCTAGTGAACAGAGTCAGGATTCCATCCTCTCAACTCACTTTTAATGGTTGATTCGTGATGATTATTGACGTGAGCGTAATTCTCGAGCACACATTAAATGCCAGAACGTAATTGATAATTCAAGCCGCAGCACCAAGCGCTGCAGCTAAATAAACGCATCGACGATAGGGGTGTACTAACACGGCGTTAAATATTTATGTGCAAGCGTGGCTGGTATAGCATACAAACTCTAGTCAGTGATTGCGCTCTAGGTTGAATTACTGTAAAGCTTCTATCAATGTGGGGGTCATCCTTAATATCAGATTGATGTGTTAGAATAAAGAATTATTGTGGATTATTTTTGGTTTTATTCGGTATTATATTCCTGATGAAGGTGCAGATATTATAAAGTTTACTCACAATTTAATAATGTTTTATGGTTTGATGGCAATGTAGAGGTGAAGTCAGATTTGAATTGTCTTTAATACAAATTTATGATTTGTGAAAATGCTTTTCACATGGAATCAAAATTACACTGACCGATATAGTCAGTATGAATTAACCACCATGAACCCATAAACAGGGCTCAACACTAGCACTTGCCCGCTTGCCTGGGGCAAGTAAATATTGGTGTCGTGTACGTAAAATTGCATAAATTGTCTAGTTTGGTTGCCCGATCGGGCAAATAAGTTATTGATCAACTATGAGAGAATAATGTCATTCCTTAGGTTTAAATTTGATCTAGAAGTAAGCAGGGCAAGTAAATTTTCTCTTTGGGCAAGTAAAATATGAACATAGTGAACATATTACGAGTTTACTTGCCGGAATGGGCCAGTAGAGAAAAAAAGTTAGTGTGGAGGGTTTGATATTAGTCAGTTTGAATTGGCCAACATGAACGTTAACCCATGCAAATGAAAGAAGGTTGTCTTAATTTGTTGGGTGTCACCATTGATTACTTCAAGTTCAATTATAGACCAGGATGTCTGTATGGATGGGCACGATGTTCTCTCTCTTCTTTTTTTTTTAAAGAAAGAGTGCAAACTAGGAGTAACTTATACAGGATTGATTCTGAGAGATAAGGCAACAATGATTGATTCAAATATTATACTTTTAAACCTTTCAAGGTGATTTGCCTTTGGTTACTGTGGCATGCATTTGGCGAATGCATAGTAAACCGAATAAAATGGTCTCGAATTGGTTAATGTCTAACGCTAATAAAACATCCAATTTGAAAAGGGAAATGAAGGGAGGGGAGGGCAAAATAGGCAAGAGGGGGTCTAGGGGGTATTAAAGAGGATACAGAATAGGTTGTTATTTCCCACACTATTTCCGGTCAGCATGTCATGCGTACATTCAATCACAACATGTAGCACGCTCGAATGACCAGTGGACTTAGACAGTGGCTGAAGAAACCCATGCTGACCTTTGAAATAAAATATATAACTATATATAACTATAAATACATACAATTCTAATCAAAAAGAGATTCCTGTAGCTACATTTTTTACAATGTCTACAATTTTAGAGCTTGATCATGCAAAATACATTTCTGATGGTCGGTCAATAGTCATTTCCTTGTCGTGCTTGCTGGCCCCTTCAAGTTTGTTTCTTTTTCGTAGTTTCTTTATGTGTTAATTTATGTTTTGTTTGTTTGTTTGTTGTTTATGTATATGCCTTTGTGTGTGTGTGTGTGTTTGTTTGTGTGTGAGTGTGTGTGTATATATGTTTTTTTCAAATAAGTACAAATAAAGTAACAAGAACTTGAACAGAATAATGAGCAGCAGCCTATTATGTCTATGTATTGAAATGTTTATGAAGAATTTGTTTGAGTAATATATCCCATTTAGGGGCTGGTCTCCCAAATAATCGGGGCGGGGGTCTATGGAAAAATGCATGTTATACCAAAATCAAATTGTCTTTTATTATGGGATATAGAAATTACCCATTCAACCAATTCACAGTGCTCACTGGTGTGTTGGTGTATCCTATAGTTCAATACAGCACAAGCATTTGGTGGGTAGGGGCTTGTAAATTAATTGCTCCATTTTATCATACCAAATTAATGAATGGCTACTGGCGTTGTATGATCTGTATAGTAATGTAGCACAGATTTCAGTTCCCCTTTCTACCGAACAAAATTGAATAACTAAATTAACATGAAAATATGGATGATATTTCATTATATGAGGCAATTTTTGACCTTTTAATGTGGGCTTTATTACAGCACCTACATTGTTAGCCCTATTATTGTAATCATTTTCCCCAAATCATAATTTAGTCGCTCTGCAGTGATACCATAACCCATTTATGACTGGTCCAAAAATATGTGGACTGTGGTCTGCCATGCATGTCATATTAACATAGAATTGTCTTTTAATGGGTTAAATAGATGTATTTGTTACTGTTCAGTATTAATTTTCCCTTTGGCATTTATCACCTCACAAATCGAGTCCATTCAATATGACAACAGAGCCAGATATTATCCCTCTATTCACTCATTCCTGAAATAAATAAAGCGTTTTTAGGGGCCATTGTTTAATTTTTGCTTTAAATTTGAGAATAACATGTTTTTTTCTTCATATTTGTGCCACAGACTAATTTATGAAAATCATTTAGAGAATTTAGTTGATATTGAATTTAATTGAATAAAAAAGGTAATTATATATTTATTGTCCACAAAATGCAGTTCTCCATCTATTGGGCGTACATTACAAATGTATTTGGCATTTAAACTACAAATACAACTAATATCTTTCTGTTCCCAAGGTTTGATCTTTCAAAACTGTCTTAACTTCCTTGGCTGTTCCCTAGATGCTCTCGACTCTCCCTCAAAGTTCATCAAGAAGGGAGCCCTCTCCAATAATATTTGTTACAAATTTCAACTGAGGTGAGAGCCCCCCCCCCCCCCAGACTAGCTTGAATCCATGTTCCCCCATACAAGTTTGCGAGATCTAAATCCAATTACGCCGTGGTAATGACGGGCCCCCGAATCCCGTATCGGACTAATGACAGCGAGATTCGGAAGCCAACCTCTTCTCGAAGGAAAACAAACTTTTTTCCTCCCCCCCAATAATTTTTCCTGCTCCACATCTGACACTTTCACTTCTGCAGTTCAAATTTTCTTCCCCCGTCTTTAAAAAAAAAAATCATGCTTTCGCTATTGATGTCTTTTCTTCTTTCGCAACTTCGCAAAATGGCATATAATGGGTTCATATTTTGATTTAGATTTTCTTTAGATTTATCTGCCTCATTTATTTTTTGTAAATTTTGTTACAAATTGCGATTCTTTATGTTAACACAACAAATCTTTCAGCTTTATCACATGTTTGTGCGAAAAACATTGTTAGTCGCTATCAATTCTCTTAATATGGATTGGTTCATGACCCATCCTTGTCCTTTCACACCCAACTTTTAATCTTTCCCAACCTACGGGACATTCCTTTGAATGTTCCTACACCCCTTTCAGACATCTCTTTTAATATACAGGTTTTTATTTAATTTAATTCAGTAAATTACCATTGTCCCCTTCGAGACCCCTCTTTTAATCCACAGTTGATTCTTTTTAATTATCATAGATTCATAGACCCCTTTCAGACACCTCTTTTAATCTACAGGTAAGTCTTGTTAATTATCATAAACCCATGTTAGACACCCCCTTTCTCCACCCATCCTCATCACCCTTGGCCTCTAACCACTTTGTACGTTGACTGGCCGGCCATCCACCTCCAATTTGTAAAATTCAATTGCGTGGCGTGGCGTAGCGGGGGGAATTAGTTTACTCAGGCAGAAATTAAACCATTAATGGGCTTCTTAGCGCTGCTGGGTGTCGGTCGAGCCACGCTCTTACGATTGGTGTTGGGATGAAAAAAAAACCCCATACATGTATAAGCTAGGTGGCAGAATGATTGGACTTGCGACCAGGAACAACTGCCCATTCCCAGGAAGAGTAAAACAAAAAAATCATTTGTTTTTTCAATTTATATTGCGTTTCTGTTTGAAGTGCGATTGTGATTGGCAGGGCATGCCTATTAATGAGCCCTCATGCATGCAGCGAAGTTGATAATTACATTATCCTCCTGTTTTAGGATGTAGCGCTTGACCTTAGCACTGCTGGTGCGACAAGTGTAGTGTCCTAGCAAAAAGAGAGATAGAGATTAAGACAGAGAGGGGAGAGAGAAAAGATGAAAACAAAAATGAACCAGGGTTAAAAAGAGTATAAGGGTTTAAGTCTGTAAAGAGAGAGAGTGGGAGAGAAGAAGAAGAAACAAATCAAATAAGGTTAGTGAAAGTGAAAGGGATTAAAGAGAGAATGAGGGAGAGAAAAGGAGAAGAAAAAAATAAACGATTCAAAGAGTGATAGGGTTAAAGACTAAAGAGAATAAGGGAGAGAGTGGGAGAAGAAGAAGACACAAATTAACTAAGGTTCGAAAGAGTGAGAGGGATAAAACAAGAAAGGGGGAAGGAGAGAGAAGAAGAAAAAACAGTTACATTGAGTGAAAGGGTTAAAGAGAGAAAGGGAGAGAGGTGTTGGAAAATTAGTAAACTTGCTGGTCATTGCTGAGATGTGACATTTGCAATGAGGCTCTAATTAATCATCAAGCGATGCAGATTGTTGACTTTTAATTTATGATTTTGTGTACAGGTGTAAATTTGTTTGTCTGGTATTAAATGTATTAGGTAGTCTCTAGCTGTATCGTTCAATACAGTAGTTAGGATGCATGGTGGAATTTCTTCACTAAAACTCCTCATCAGGATGCGCTGATTGACAGTATTTAGTGAGTGCAAATTTAATCACCTGGGTTTTCAGCTACCATGTATGTATTTTACTGCACACACTTATTATCAAACATGCAACCATACAATGCATAGTGACTCAGTGGAAATGTCAACATCATTGACTTCAATTATGATTTGTAATTCTCCAATGGCTGTGATACGAAAATTGGCAACGCATCTAGCCACTTTGCTCATTGAAATTAACATAACAAGGGCGAAGCCTTTGACGACCATGGCGATGACATGATGGTGATGGTGATGACGATGACGATGACGATGATGATTATGATGGTGTTAATGATAGTTGTTGTGGTGATATATGTTTTAATCGGCAGCTACATTGCCCTGTGAAACAAAAATTAGCAAATTGGCAACACTTGGCACTTAAATCATTTGAAATGAACTTGACAATGTATCAAAGTGAATAGTGAAGATGATGAAGATGGCTTTTATGAAAAGTTTTCATTTGTGTACAAAACAAAAAACATTGCTTAAAACACAGAACAAAAAAAAGTGCAAACTGGAAGTGCTGTATGCATTCCTTTGAGAAAGGGACCAACAAGCTCGCTGGAAAACAAAATTAATTTAGATTGTCATGTCATGTCAATAACAAACATCTCAGTCCAATGACCATTGATGCCCAATGTGATCGCACTCAAGGACAGTTAATTGACCGGACTCCGAGGGTGGTGTTGAATGCAAAGTCCAGTTTAAAAACTTGACCCTCAAACTCCCTTTAACCCATTTCTTCTTCCCAGATGGTGTCACTCCCATAGATTTAATACATGTTAAACCAGCGTTCTTTGTAGGAAACGGGTTAAGATTCGTGCAAAGGCCATGGATGCATAAGTCCTTACTGGTTAACACTAGGGCTACAAGCTGGGGGCAAGTCTGGGGTAGAGAATGGTACATCAGATTCCTGTAAGTAATCAGTTAATAAACATGCAGAGGCTATAGAGGTTGCAATTCCCATAGATTTAATACATGTATGTTACCCTGGGTTCTTGTAGGAAACGGGTTAAAAATCATGCAAAGGCCATGGATGGATATGAACTCCCTGGTTCACACAAGAGCTACAAGTTAGTGGCATGTCTGGGGAAGATCTACTGTAAATGGTACAAACAGGGGTCCACACAGCATCCATACAAGTTACCACTGATACATGCATGACCCAAATATGAAATGACCATATATAACTATACTTGATGCAGCATAGTGCTGGCGATTGTTCTACATCTACATCATTCTACCACCAACACATACGCACACAAAATAAATCCTACTTTTCAAACTTGCCTGAATTTAACAAGCTGTCTGAAATTTGTTTAGCATTAAACTAGAGTTTCAAATTTATTAGGCAGTATGGCAATATCATCCAAACTATCAATACATTATATTTACCATGTTTTTTAAAGGCATTTTTTGGGCTGGATTAAATTGCCCCCAAGGTACTCGTGTAATTATTGGTCCAGTGTGGACACACGTATATGGAGAAGGGGGGCGATGTGAATATATTTATTGACTAGATATGGGTCACGACTACAGATAGCACGCTGTTCCTTCCTTGAAAGCCTAGTTATATGGCCAATTGACACAGATATTACTGGGTCAGCTATCTCTCTCTCTACATCTAGATATACAATAACCAGAGTATTTATTGTCTGCATTTGTCAAGGTGAGCGGGCAATCTAGAACAAATAAGGGGAGGGGGTGGGGGGAAAGAATGGGGTGCGGGGGAGGGGAGAATAGGGGAAGAGGAATCGGATACAGGGGAAGTGACAGGGAGGGTATGAATGGGGGGGGGGGGGGGAAATGACAGGTTCGGAATCTGCTCTCTATTTTTTATTCAAATATCCTTTAACAGGTTAATATCATGATTAGATATGAAGATATTAGTAATCGTGATTTAAGTGTACATGCATCCCACCAAACAAGGCAAATGAGGCAGATTTCTTGAAGCCTATAGCTACTATGCAGTATACCATAGTGTGATGTAACAGCTATTTATTTCCCTCCATGGGTAACTGATTGGAAAGCCGAAAAAATGTCGGGGCAAGCCACAAATTTGTGACCTAGCGGTTGCTAAAAAAAAGGCAGTTATTCAGCTCCAACCCTCGACTCTCACTCTTGAGAGCACTAATTTATGAAGGGACAAGTTGTTCAGAACTCCTACTATAACTAATCAGTCTCTCAACAGGCAATCGTCCAGCTCCAGCCCACACTCAAAAACCTGAATCAAGAGGACGAGATGTCCAGAACCATTACTATGTTATAACAATAGAATGTGATGTCATTACTTCAAGTACTTTGTAATATATACGTGCAACCCACCACCCAAATAGAGAGATATTATGTAATCCTAATAATTGGGGGTTAGGACATCCGCCTCGCATCTACATGAAATGTAGGTTCCATGTAAACGGAGGTGGAGTGTTTTATTGGTCCGTTCTTTTCGATAGCTAATACACTAAGGTTCAATGCCAACTGGTCACATCAACTCATACATAGACCACCACAACCACCATCTCACCAGCCTGACTCACCTTTACAAACGCCACCAACAACAATAATAAAGCGATCGAATAAAGCATAATATTTCAGTGGAATGCCAATGTTAATTATTATTTACAGAGATGCATGTTGGGATTATAAATCCCATCTCAATCAATTTCAACTAACACAAACTTATATAATTTACAGACTTAAATACTAGTTGCAATAAATATTATTGCCAAACGTTCCTTAACGGTAAGGATCAAAACAATACCTACTTAACTTACTACTAAATGCTTATATCAAGGTCATAGGGGGAAGGGAAGGGATATGTTAGGGAAAATGAAATTAGTAAATGGTGGCCACTTAGCTATACTGTTATGTCGGTTTCGGATGCGCTTCCTGATGGGCTGGGATGGTGCGACGGCTCGAGGACGTGGGCGACTTCGGGCTCGACGTCGGGACGGGGCTGGTTACTGGCTGGGCACCTTCTGGACGGGAAAATGCGGGAATGGCCTGGGACTCCTTGGCACAAAAGTGGCAACTAGTTTGTTGCTAAAATGATCCAGTGAGCCACGAGCAATAATGGTTTGCTTCTTGGGCTAAAGTTCACTCCTTGAATTTGTAGCTTCCAATATATTATTCTCGGCGTAAAGTTCTCCTTTCAATCTAGTTTCCGATGGTTCAAAGAAGTGTCCAAATAAGTTGTCGATATTTCTTGGTTAATAATTAGTTTGATGAGGATGGTAGATGACGGGAAACTTGGGTGGGATGAGAGCTAACTGCTCCTGATTACGACTACCTTTCTATTCCTTTGCTGTTCGTGTGACTCATCATTAATTACCTATTACATTCTCTTTTATATGGATCCTTAACTACATGGCCCTATGGAAATAATATTCCTGTACATCATAGGGGGGAAGGGTTCCTTATTATCACATGATTGGACTAAATATTTTATTACTAGAAAGAGGTGACCTAAACTAATTACTATTGGCCAAAGCTACTTTTGGGAGGTGTAATGTATAAGCCCCGCCCCTACAGGAAATGCTTATGCAACCTAACAAGTATATTATCAAACATAATTTTAAAGACAAAGGGGACCCTCTTTCAGCCTAAATCAAAAGTCAAATAAACTATGCCTCCTGCATAATTTCCCCAGGGCAAGCTGTTAATAAACACCAATATAAACATAAAGCACCAAGCCAGGCTTTCTCCATAATAGTATCTTAATCCCTAATTAACAATAAACCCAAGTGCTAAATGAAAAGCTTAATTATCCTTTATCCAATAACCTACAAAGCCTAGCTCCTTGGGTCATTAAAGTAATCCAAACACTCCTTAATAGCGGCTTAAAGACATAAAACTAGGAGTTACAATTTATTAAATTAAAAGCCAAATAAATCCCTTGTCCATTTCCTGTACCGATTCCCATCATAGGCTCTGTAGGATACATTTAAAGTGTATTACAACAAAACTTATTCCCAATATCACAAACATATTAATATAAATACTCCTAACTTATAAAGCAATTAATGAACACATTAGCAACCATGGAGGGGTTCCACATGGGTGCTACATCTACCCTCCCTCCAGGGAAATTTCGTCCCCGAAATTTAAATTATGTGCCCACATAAATTACAAATATCAATAATTACTAGCATAAATACATTTACATGGATTGGCATCCACCCTACAGATATGATACAGCGATTAAATGAGGTTAAATATAAACAAATCATCAAAAGATATTAGACAAATTATAAAATAAAAACAAAAAGAGTGGCAAATCTACCTACTAGTGCTCACTACGTCCGTTCTCAGTCTTTTTCAAACAAACAAAATTCTTATTACCAATGTTTCATATAACTATTCATAAGCCGAACATGTATCGGTGATATTGTTTATCCGTGTCACTGCAACAAACGAAATGTATAACGTCAAAAATAACTAATTAATGGAATGTTACAAACGGGCTTTCAAATAAACATCAACAAAAACGAAAGTGAAATATATCGAATTAACCTCAGAGTGAATCTAGCCGTAATAAACAAAAATCAAATCAAATCAAATTATATAAAGGCAAAAATAATAACATAATAACATTTAAACTGCTTCGGCGTGAATCAAATTACAACAAAATGCGACTTTCAAGAAGTCACAAATAAAATAAACAAAAACAAAAGTATCATTCAGATGCAAAATTTAAGTAAGAAAGTGTCTCTTGTTGTCTTTCTAAAACTTAACAATTTGATTCCCACAAATTCACAATGCAGGCATAAAAGAGAAAACAAATCCCTTAATTATAAATGACTATATTAACTAAAAAGCGATTCAATCAAGACTTGTCTCTTAGCGACAAGATAATATCACTTTTAAAAATAATGCAAAGATTGGCAACAATTAATGTACCCATGTATTCAAAGAGAGGTATACTCCTGCATGTCTCCTAAGCTAAATCATATCTCATATCGAAGTTCCCAACTTCCCGAGCTTATTCTAACTCTAAAATTAATCCCGGCTAGTGCGCAATTCCCTGATTATCACACTGCCTAATATTCCATACATTTATCTCTCAATCAAGCGGCAACAATTAAGACTTCAAAAAAAGTTAACCACATTAATTAGACTATCACTAAATATGTACCCTGTACCATATTTTCCATAACTAAACAAAAATGGCAATACAAACTCAAAGGTTACAAAGGCCTATATAATATATTCATAATGCACATGAAGGGATGAGGTCCCTTCAAACCAAAACAAGTCGCAGCTCGTAACTGGAGATGTTTACCTAATAATAACATAATTAAAACACTTACAGTGGACACGTTATGACTTATCCAACAAAAAGTTCCTAATAGTAAACCATATCAAAACGATCATGGCAACATACCATTATAACAAGGGAAATGCATGCACAGAAATTTCTGTATAGAATTTTCTCCAAACCAATAATTAATTCAATAGTGTATCACAAAATGCACTTAAATAAAGCTACTATTTACTAGAGCTACGTTACCGCGAGTCTTAAAAACATAAACTCACAAAATATCAAAATCATCGCTGAGGACACATGTAATATAGTCCTACATATCTAAACAACAATATCTATATGGCTCAATATGACAATTTCACAAACCAGCAATTAAGTTGCTGGCTAATTGCAAAATTAGCACGGGCCATTCAAAGTTCGACAATCCTATTTCTACTTGCCCGACTGGGCCACTGGCACAATGCGAAGAGATTAATTTCTAGCAATCCTAATGCACGCCTGAACCCAGACGTGTGGCGCACCTGCGGACAATCCTGCACATGAGGGGTGGGAACCGAAGACTGGTTCTGATAATATGTTAACCTATCAGGGGGTATAGACGGTCTGTGTGAACGTCTGACATAATGGTCATCTTCAATCAACAATAAATCAGAACCGCTAGGCTCATCATCAAATATTATCAAATCACCGACTTCTTCCATTTGTTCAACTTCCTCTACATTATCATTTTCATCAGGAGCAATCTGCTCATTCTCATCAATCTCACTTTCCTCACTAACTGCATCAGCAACTGCATCACAATGCATTTCCTGGGGGAGGGGGCTATCCACGTCAGTGGGTGGGGGTGCATCCCAAAACACAATACCCTCACTTTCTTCGTCTACACCCTGAGTGACAGGGGTACCCCCCTCCTCAGACTGAGGTTGGGCTGGGGGAGTATCTCCCATGCCTGTAGTTGGCTTCTTCTTAGTCTGAGCACTAGTGCTAGTGGTGGGCTTTACATCTACCGGGAGGAAATTACAGGGGAGGAGGAGGTTACGATGGAGCGTTCTTTCCCTTCCAACTCCACTTTCGGGTCGGACCTTAAACACTGGGATTTCAGGGTTAGGTTGTGATACCACAATATACGGGTACTTGCCCCACTTATCCCCAAGCTTGTGTTTGCCCTTAACCCCCACATTCTTCTGTTCGAATTGAGCGAATGGGGTAGAGATTGGCTGGGAGGGAGAGAGTGTAATTGGGTCTCGGTATGCGCAGTTGGATCGATGTCGTCGTCGTCGCCGTTTGTTGCGGGAACGACGTCGACGCCGATCTCTGGCATACCTGCTACCCTGGACGTGTGTAAAGTTAGGTCCCGTCACATTCATTCCTTTCTGGCCTTTCTCATTTGTAACTAAATCAAACTCCACAAGCTCTCCATCCCCAACACTTCGTTGCCTTTTGTTAGGATTATTTAGACTAATGTCTGACCAATGAATAAAAACATCTTGGACACCAGGCACAGGCAATGTTATGAAACCGTATCCTTTCTTCACGTGGAACCATTTAACAGTCCCTGTGCAGCGAAGTGATGGGGGGAGGTCTTGGGATTCGAACCCCATTATAATTATGGTCCTATCAATTACATTATCACTATATACTTTGCGGCCCTATGCAAATATGCATCAAAAGCTTCAAAGCGACTGTGCAGTCGTCTATTGAGTTTGCCATCTCGTCTAATTAAAGTCAATATGTTAATCAAGGAACACAACTCAAATTCAGTACAATTAAAGAACATTCATTAAACAAAATTAGCAAAGATGATACACAAAAAAATATACCTAATGCTGAGATTGGACGAGCACATACTATCAATTCCTACAAAATAATTTGTTGAGGCTTGTCAGGCATGATAAGAAGGCAGTTATTTTTTATTTTGGACCAGTCGACATCGAACCAATTAACTATAATACTAATACAAAAATATAAAAAATTTCTTCAAATAACTATCAAAAATATGGTGCTGATTTAAACGCATAAAATAAGGTCATGAGTTCCGTGCAACCCACCACCCAAATAGAGAGATATTATGTAATCCTAATAATTGGGGGTTAGGACATCCGCCTCGCATCTACATGAAATGTAGGTTCCATGTAAACGGAGGTGGAGTGTTTTATTGGTCCGTTCTTTTCGATAGCTAATACACTAAGGTTCAATGCCAACTGGTCACATCAACTCATACATAGACCACCACAACCACCATCTCACCAGCCTGACTCACCTTTACAAACGCCACCAACAACAATAATAAAGCGATCGAATAAAGCATAATATTTCAGTGGAATGCCAATGTTAATTATTATTTACAGAGATGCATGTTGGGATTATAAATCCCATCTCAATCAATTTCAACTAACACAAACTTATATAATTTACAGACTTAAATACTAGTTGCAATAAATATTATTGCCAAACGTTCCTTAACGGTAAGGATCAAAACAATACCTACTTAACTTACTACTAAATGCTTATATCAAGGTCATAGGGGGAAGGGAAGGGATATGTTAGGGAAAATGAAATTAGTAAATGGTGGCCACTTAGCTATACTGTTATGTCGGTTTCGGATGCGCTTCCTGATGGGCTGGGATGGTGCGACGGCTCGAGGACGTGGGCGACTTCGGGCTCGACGTCGGGACGGGGCTGGTTACTGGCTGGGCACCTTCTGGACGGGAAAATGCGGGAATGGCCTGGGACTCCTTGGCACAAAAGTGGCAACTAGTTTGTTGCTAAAATGATCCAGTGAGCCACGAGCAATAATGGTTTGCTTCTTGGGCTAAAGTTCACTCCTTGAATTTGTAGCTTCCAATATATTATTCTCGGCGTAAAGTTCTCCTTTCAATCTAGTTTCCGATGGTTCAAAGAAGTGTCCAAATAAGTTGTCGATATTTCTTGGTTAATAATTAGTTTGATGAGGATGGTAGATGACGGGAAACTTGGGTGGGATGAGAGCTAACTGCTCCTGATTACGACTACCTTTCTATTCCTTTGCTGTTCGTGTGACTCATCATTAATTACCTATTACATTCTCTTTTATATGGATCCTTAACTACATGGCCCTATGGAAATAATATTCCTGTACATCATAGGGGGGAAGGGTTCCTTATTATCACATGATTGGACTAAATATTTTATTACTAGAAAGAGGTGACCTAAACTAATTACTATTGGCCAAAGCTACTTTTGGGAGGTGTAATGTATAAGCCCCGCCCCTACAGGAAATGCTTATGCAACCTAACAAGTATATTATCAAACATAATTTTAAAGACAAAGGGGACCCTCTTTCAGCCTAAATCAAAAGTCAAATAAACTATGCCTCCTGCATAATTTCCCCAGGGCAAGCTGTTAATAAACACCAATATAAACATAAAGCACCAAGCCAGGCTTTCTCCATAATAGTATCTTAATCCCTAATTAACAATAAACCCAAGTGCTAAATGAAAAGCTTAATTATCCTTTATCCAATAACCTACAAAGCCTAGCTCCTTGGGTCATTAAAGTAATCCAAACACTCCTTAATAGCGGCTTAAAGACATAAAACTAGGAGTTACAATTTATTAAATTAAAAGCCAAATAAATCCCTTGTCCATTTCCTGTACCGATTCCCATCATAGGCTCTGTAGGATACATTTAAAGTGTATTACAACAAAACTTATTCCCAATATCACAAACATATTAATATAAATACTCCTAACTTATAAAGCAATTAATGAACACATTAGCAACCATGGAGGGGTTCCACATGGGTGCTACATACAGTTAAACCTGTCTTAGCAGCCAACCTGCCATTAGTGGCCACCAAAAGTGTTCCCCTACAGACAGTGTTGTGGAACCTGTCTATAGAGGTCACCTGTCTACAGTGGCCACTTGTTTCCCTTGGGTGGTCACTATACACAGGTTAGACTGTATACTACTCTGGAATGGCAAGGCAGATGTATATAGTACACTTAACTCTCATACGGACTGACGATCATGTTCACCCCAACATTATTTGATGTCGACTCCAATTCTCCCTTTTGGGAATGACATAACCTTCAGTATAAACTAGTACCGAATATTAATAAGAATCCTCTGAAATTTCCCCAATATGCACAATTTAAGATGTTTAAACCTTTAATAAACCTTTCATATATCTGTAATTCCCCAATATGCACAATTTAAGATGTTCAAACCTTTAATAAACCGTTCATATATCTGCAATTCCCCCAATATGCACAATTTAAGATGTTTAAACCTTTAATAAACCGTTCATATATTTGCAATTCCCCAATATGCACAATTTAAGGTGTTTAAACCTTTAATAAACCTTTCATATCTGAAATTCCCCAATATGCACAATTTAAGATGTTTAAACCTTTAATAAACTTTTCATATAAATCTGAAATTCTCCAATATGCACAATATCTAATAATCAGCAATGATCCCTTGAAATTTCTCAATTCATACAATTTACCAAAGATTTAGCAATTATCCTGCAAAATTTCCTAATATTCTAATTTTCCTTGATAAATATATTCACAATTTATACGCCATTCAGGGACAGTCTCTTTAAATTTCCCAATATTGACTTGTAGAACATCATCCTTGATTGCATGCTAAATGAGTAAATCGTTTTAAAAGCAGGTACCGTCACATGTTTCATAACATTTATTTTAAAAATAGTATGTTACGATTTCTGCGAATTGTATGCACATTTTTATTTTAGGACAACCTTGCATGATTGCATTTTGGGGCTAAATATCCCCTTTCTGATAATAAATTAAATTTTACAGTATTTTATTTATTGCCCTGATTTTGTGAATATTAACCCGTTTCCCTTCCAGATTCTGAAATCATCTTACACTTGGTACGTAGCCCACAAGGTTCCTGTAAGCAACGGGTTAGTACCCAGGCATTGTCCACCATCAAGGTCTGTTGCGTAAAGATGGCCATTATATGTCTAGACACTTTTATGTATGTAGAGTTCATCAGCATGGCTTGCTGGTATGTTATGCAAGATGTAGAATGTGCTAATTAAACCCATTGAAATAAAAAAAAATATGGGTGTTAATTGGCCTGGGAGCTATCATATGGCTGCTCTTGGCTAGTATGCTCCCTGGGGAGTTGAGATGGTGTAAGAGAAAATAGTGCTGGTTTGAACTGTACCAATAACGACCGGGGTTATAATACAAGCGCTTGGGGACGTGCATTGCAACGTGTTATGGGCTATACAAAAGCTGCATATTATTATTATCATTAATTGTGAATTCAGTACATGTTTTTTTTTTTTAAATAGTGTTCTTAGAATTTCTTCATAAGTGGCAATTCCTCTTTTAAAAAAAAATTAATAGCTTTGTATGACATTGAACAAAATGTGAAGAGGGGAGTGAGAGAGGCAGCGAAAGGGATGTGGGAACATGGGATGGGTACGTGGGATGGGTATATGGGATGAGAACGTGGTGGGATGGGTATAATGATAGAGAGCGCGAGGTAGAGAAAAGTGCCTTAACCTGGGATTGAGTGAGGGGTTATACACGAAGCAAGGGAGATGGATGGAGCAAGGGCTTTTTATTTTATGAGATGGAAAAAGAAACGAGACGATAGAAAAAAACAAGTGGGACTGGGACGATTGAACGATGGGGCGCACTAGATCATATATTAGTTTTGCCCGGGGAGAATGTAGTCTACTATATGAATAGGATGGGTTGGGGATGGGGGCGCGAAGGAGGGGTATATTGTAATTAGGGGGATGGAATGGGTTGTCCGTGCAATAGGTTTGAGTAATAACTGCTTCATCTATCTTAGGCTTTAGGTTGTTTGGGGGATGGTAAGGGGGGAAGTGTATAGTGAAGGAGGGGTATTGTAATTAGGGGGAGGGAATGGGTTTTCTAGATGCAAGAAGTTAGAGTAATAACTCTTTCATCTATCTATCTGAGGCTTTAGGGGGTTTGTGGGATGGTAAGGGGGGCAGTGTTTGGTGAGGGAGGGGGAGGGGTATTGTAATTAAGGGGAGGGAGTGGGTTGTCCGTGCAAGAGGTTTGAGTAATAACTCCTTCATCTATCTATCTTGAGGCTTTAGGGGGTTTGTGGGATGGTAAGGGGGGGGAGTGTGTAGTGAGGGAGGGGTATTGTAATTAGGAGGAGGGAGTGGATTGTCTACACAAGGAGGTTTGTGTATTAATAACTCCTTCATCTATCTGAGGCTTTAGGGGGTTTGTGGGATGGTAAGGGGGGGGGGGGGCATGGGTGATGATGAGGTAGGGAGGGGTATTGTAATTAGGGGGAGGGAATGGGTTGTCCGTGCAAGAGGTTCGAGTAATAACTGCTTCATCTATCTGAGGCTTTAGGGGTTTTGTGGGATGGTAAGGGGGGGGGGGGACATGGGTGATGATGAGGAAGGGAGGGGTATTGTAATTAGGGGGAGGGAGTTAGATGTTGGTGCAAGAAGTTGAGTAATAACTGCTTCATCTGAGGCTTTAGGGGTTTGTGGGATGGTAAGGGGGGACAGTGTAAAGTAATTGTGGAATAACGTAGGGATAAAAGCCAAGGGGCGAGGGGAGGGGTAGTGATATTAGGGGTGGGGGTGGGTTGTCTGCGCAATAAGTTAAGAGTAATAACTCCTGCATTTGTCCAAGACTTTAGGGGGTTTGGAGAACAGCAAGGGGGATGGCACTAAAGCGAGGGAATGATTATTGACTGTTATTGTTGATGGTTATGATGGAATGGTGTCTCGACTTTGACGAGAATAAGCATATTGGATTTCTGTTTGTGCATAGATGTGAATAAGTGTGTATCTCTATTGTCTCTTGCTGTTTGTTTTGTATGTCACTGTGAGTGTTTAGTGTTTGTGTGACTTTCAAAGAATATTCAGTGTATTATTATGGTTGTGATGTGTCTTCTCTGAGTGAGGAAGGGGAGGGTCAGAGAGGATGGAGGGAAAGAGGGGAACGGAAAGGATAAAGAATAAGGGGGGGGCGAAAGAAAGAGGTAAGTTAGAGGACGGGGAGAGGGGAAGAAAAAGAAGGAGTGAGGAAGGGGAGGGTAGAGAAGACGGAAGGGAGAGGGGGAAGAGGAAAGGAGAAAGAGGGGAGACAAAGAGTAACATGGACAGTGCCGGACAGGATATGAAATTCACTACATTTTTTCCTCAAAAATATGTGATTAGGGGGAATGATAGGGCATGCAAAATGAATATAAATTCATGCAAATGATTATGCAAATGAAGTTCAGGAAAGCAGTTGCTCTGAAGTCGCACCCTCTCAAAGGAAAGCAAAGTGTTGAACGAATTTAGACTGGAGATGATTCCCTCCCTCCAAGAAATAAAAAATGATAATCTGTGCGCTCCTTTTATGTATAATATTCAAATTCCCATGGAATTAATACATGATCCACTAGATCCCTCTCGGTTCCCGAGTGAAGAGCTAAGATTTGTGAAAATTACAAAGGCAAAAAACATGGGAAATAAAGACCAAAAATGTAGATATTAGAGTAATAAGTAGGCGAAGAGAACAGACGAGTGAGGGAGGATGATCTAAGCTTCTCCGATCCAAAGATTGAGACAAGAATAGAGGAGAAAGTGAAATGTAGAAATGCAGAGATATGGAGAATTAAGAAATTAAGATGGAAGATGAGGGATGCGGAAAGAGCAGAGAGAGAGAGGGAGAAGTGAGAATGGAATATTTTAAGAAAGTGAATGTAGCTTAAAAATCTTAAGTGAAAAATTCAGAATTAAGATTTATATGTGAAAATGCAGAGATTAGCAAGCATGGATGCATGTATGAGAAATCTTCAGTCAATCTAGATGGAGATTCAAATATCCTGGAGATGGAGATGGAGATGGAGAATGGTGATGGGGATGGAGGTGGGAGGATGTGGATGGTGGATGAGGGATGAGGGATGGGAGAAATGAGAGGGAGAGAGTGGTTTAGCTAAGTCCACTTCAGGGCCGTCTTGGATGCAAGGCATCTGTCATACCCCGTATCCTCCATATTAACAGGATTTAACATGCTCTGTGTAGCACAGAAGAGCGGGGGGGGGGGGGGGGGGGGGGGGGGTGGATGGATGCTTTTGAAGGGGGCGATATTTTGAGTGACAGCTGAAGTCCATATGTCATAATTATTTCCTCAAAATCGCGACCACCAGTGATTTATTTGTCCGTTTCATTTTTTTTTTGCCACATGTGTAGGAATTATATTTCTATTTATTTGAGATGTTTATGCATGCATGCAGTCACAAATGGCATGATTTGCGTTATAATGTAAATCAGAAAGTTAATGTCAGACTTGATGTGTTGTATGTCAATCGATTATTTTCATGCATTACTCTTCACACAAAGAGCTGCGTTATTCTGAGTGATATCTGGCTTGTTTTTACATCATACAGTATAGTATTATCACATAGAATGGGAATTTCAATTTTCATTGAAGGGAGAATTAAAAAATTGAGTGCAATCAGTCAAAAAACAATCCAGCTATGAACATCGATAACTAAAAATTATCCTGAAATGCAATCAATGACTGTGGAGTTAAACAGAAATGACAAACGCACCTAAACAGGGACAAATTAATATGTAATGGTTCAGGGGCTACTTTTTAAGCTTGCCAGCATAAAAATAACAATCTAAATTTGTTTTTTTTCATTGAAATCTATGTAAATTTACAGGGGCTCTTTTTTGATTTTCGATGGGCTCTTTTTGGCATTTTGGGGGCAAATTTGCCCTGAGCCCCTGTGTATTTGTTCTGCACTGCACCCAAAGATAAGTCCTAGCTACTTTCGTGCTACGCGTAGTTGAGAGGAGAGATGCTCCCATAAAAGTGACTTTTAAGAGCGGGTTTTTAGGCGAGACATAACCGCCCTGATTTACAGCCTCGTCCTCGCTGTAAAAATAGCTGAAGACAGCCCCCTATATATTTCTCCCACACTAAACTGCTTCCTATGGTCCATAAACTTTCCAGATAATACATAATATGGCTCTGCAGTTGCATTATATATTATATCAGTGGCTATACTGTTTTGGGTCCGTTCACACGTGAAAAAGACAATGACTGTTTTAGAACTAGCTCAGCTGGTAGAGTACCGATTGTGGTCTAGCGATCCCGAGGTCTCGGGTTCGAATCCCAGGGAAACCCCTTTTCTTGATTTGCAAACTTTTTAAATTTGTATTTTATATTTCTAGTCAGTTTCCTTATATGTTTCAAATCATATATCATTTGCGGCAAAGTTGTAATATCTGGGCCCCGTTGCAGAAAGAATTGCAATCGATTGTAAAGTTACAATTTATTGTAAGTCCGATCATGTGACTAAATTGCGAAAATCTGATTGGTTCACACAAAGGCATGTTCTCTGACTGGCAATTAATTGCAACAGTTTGACAATCGATTGCATCCCTTTTAGCAACATGGCCCTGGTTGGTTGTGACAACAGTCTGCTGATTATGGTCTGAAGCGTGTTCTCCATCAGGCAAGTGCGTCTGAATGTTATTCAACATCTGTGGCTCACATCCAAAGCCTTTTGCAACCCGGTTAGTTTTGTTGTGTGAAAGGCCCCCATATCTTGGGAGAGATGAGAGGACATAAGGATACCTTGCTCTAGAAAAATATCGCATCCTCATCCTTTCTGCCAAAAGCCATAAATGCCAAAAACTGACAAGTTAACGATATGATACTGTGGCATACATGTTCTGGTATAAACCCTTTTGATATCATAGGCACGGACATGTGTATCAAGTCCATGGCATTATTAGACATGCATAGTGACAGGTATGGTACTCTACTTCAAAATAGTGGTTCCTTGGGTGAAATACTGTATATTTATAATGTAATCTCTTTAAAGGAATACGAAATGCTTTGTTATTTATTATACATGATAGATTTGGAACTGTGTTTATTGTTAATGTAACTTGCAAAAAATGCAGGAATGCATGAAAGTAAGTGTATCTACTATGTACTTATTATAGATAAAATTTTCCTGCGTTTTCTACAAATTTCTCGCAAATGAATTGCAGGAGAAATTAAGCAACATTTAATTATTTATTCTACATGATACTTCTGCGTACAACAAGTAGATGTTACTTGAAAGTTGATATTTAGACTTGCCATAAAACTCACTGCTAAGATTCCGTCGTTAACTCTAAACTCTGCCCATGTCGTTCATAATAAAGACATCAAGTACGAGCGTCACAAACTTAAATTACTTCCCAAAGAGATAAAAACGAGGGGAAAATTGTGACCAATTTCACCTCAATTACTTAACCAACCACAAGAATGTCTTGTTATAGCGAAGGGAAACTGGACAAATTGGTTGGAGCCCAAACTTGGCAATCAACAGCGATCACCACCCAAGATGCTTGTAGCTCGCTCCCCACGACCAATAAAAGAAGGAGGAACTTCGCTCCACGACCACGTTCACCCTAACTTCAACCGTCAACAAACAATTCTCATTTTCAGTCAATTTTCAGGCATACAATAACAGTGGGCAGGCTATCGCTCAATCGACGCTTCTTCGTGCAATCGGTCGGTCGGCCAAATTGATGAACACCCCCATGAAACGCTCTTCTCACTTTTCTTTTCTTGAGATCATGCTCGTTATTGATGGGACTCATCAAATCAGCACGTTGGAGAGGGGACAATGATGATGATGATGATGACATTTTCTCACCGTGCTATTCTTTTTACTCCCTCTTTCTGTCTCTTATTGTATCGCTATTCCTCTCCCACTCCTCCCTCCCTCTCCTGCCCTTCTCTCTCTCTCTATCTTTAACACGTTCCCTTCATCATTCTGAAATTCCCATGGACTTTTTTCATAGCCTGCCAGGTTCCCGTAGGCAAGGTGTTAACCTGCTCCTTTCGTCTTTCTGAAATTCCCATAGACTTTGTTGTACATAGCGCACCAGGTTCCTGTAGGCAACGGGTTAGATGTAGGTATGATGTACAGTTCTGCATCCCTCCCTTTCTCTCTCTGCCCCCCCCCCCCCCCTCCCTCTTTCTCTTTCTTTCTTATATAAATAGTACAGATAAATTATTGTTACATCAGTTGTGTTTCTTGCTAGCAATCACCGTGGTGGCATAAACAATCAAATTACGAGGAATAGGTAGCGAGTTGGGGGGCAAGCTCTGGCCTATCGGGATCAATACAAGAGCAAACGAGGGCAGCAAACGCATGGCCACTTCCCCGCTTTTCACCCCTTCGGCAAGTCAAAGTTTTGACGACATACATACGCTCGTTTTTATTTTCTTTCATCTTAATAACCCGTTCTGTTTTTAATTTCCCATTTCACGTCGAGTTGATATGATGCACCAGGTTCCTATGCGTTGATGGGTTAATGTTAAAATCTCTCAGCGACTAGCGTTGATGTGATTCGTAGAGCAACTGTGTCGAGTGTAGAAAATTACTTGAAATTATCCTGGGCATCCTTTGCCTTTTCTTTTATGCGTTTCATTTGGACTGCGCCGCATGTATCCAACAACTGGTTGACACTCGCTCGCATGTATGTGCACAAAAACACACACACATGCACATACAGTGGCGTAGCTACTGATGGGCACGGGGGGAGGGGGGCTGTCTGCTTCCCCCCCCCCCCCCCCAATTTTGAAAAAAACAATTAAAAACATGAGGGGAACCTTTTTGAAAAAACAAAGAAATACATAAAGTGTGCCCCCTAATCAGTTTGACCATGCTACACCACTGCGCACATACATTTCATTTATTTTTTATCCCTCTCGTCTACCTATCTATTAAGCAACTACCTCAATGTACATCACATGAAGTCAATGACTGGACGACACATTTCCAGGTTTTTCCCCTCCCCCTACATATTTCCCAGCAAGCAGCTAGACTACATGGAACTACACGGTGGATGAAGTCAGAATGGAGGGAGTGGCTCAAACGCTAAACGCAAGACCAGACCTACATTCACTGATCTATACAGTTGGCTTGCGGTTGCACCACGTGAGAAGGGAGGATTGGAGAGTCCCGAGAAGGACTGCTGGTATTCCTTCTAAGTGGGTAGTTCTACAAAGGACTTTTGTAGTCGTGTCCAGAAAGGACTGCTGTTAATCTTCCTTGACCTTTAAGAACTACAGGTATGGGTTATAAGCAAGGAGAGATCATACTGGCGCTGTAGTTCTGTTTAGAACTACAAGCTCGAGAAAGAATAACAAAGTCCTTTCCAGGACTACCACAGTCCTTTTTAGGACTACCCAAGAAAGAATACCATCAATCCTCCTCAGGACACAGTTGAATGGATGAAGAGCATGTTCTCTGGCCATGTAATTCTGTCACCTAATAATCATTTCACGTGTTTGAGATCGGCGGCGAGGAAGAGCCAGTGATTCTTAATCGGCAAGGCGACTGGACTGGGTCGGTTTTGTGCCACTAGCCCCCCAGTGTGTGTGTGTGAGAGTAAATTGTAGCACCCTGTTCCAGAAAACCACATGGGTTACTGAGCTAATCGAATTGTGGAGAGCTATTCGGGGCAAGTGAGTGGCACGTAGGGGGAATGACCACCAACTGCGTAATGACATTAATATATACCGCCCTCTCTTCGGTCTCTGTACATGTATACAGCACAGTCAAATGGAGACATTATATCAGTTCACTATTAAAACAGCCGCTGAAAGTCGCATCAGGAAAAAAAGTTTGATATGTATATTTATTTTGGGGTGGTGGGGGGGGGGGCTACTTTTCAAGCTTGCCTGCATGAAAATATCACTCTAAAAATAGTTTTGTGTTGAACCTTATAAATTAATGAAAATTTGTGGGGCTCTACTCGTTATTCTGTATATAATCTTCAAAGACTCATGGCTCTCTCATTTGGTTCTGCACACTGTAATGCAGCGCTGTACAACAGAACGACAATACTCTACACAGAGGACTGTACTGGAATAGGGAGAAGAAGGCTCTTTTTTAGCATTTTGGTGGACTGAATGGTCCTGAGCCCCCCTCCCCCCCCCCCCCCCGTGTATTTCTTTCATGAGTCTTTGAGTCATACAATATTACACTCAAGTAACCTATTGTAACATTGTAGGGTTATACTGTATGATGTACGAGTTTATGACAGGGTTATTAATATTATCTCGATGATTCGACCCTATCTTGCGACTATTCAAACAATTAGCTGGTTTCTTGAACCCCTGTGCAACACTCAAGCTGAGATATCTAGTTATGAATTGAAGATAAGAGTTTGCGTAATGTCAATAAAGAGTTACCAAACCATCATTTATTGATGTCATATTTTGTGTTTGATACGTCAGTCAGTTTTTGCAATAAAAGATAATTACTGCAAACACTATCAAAGTAAACATAATAATCTCATTACTTATTGTTTACCCCTATACATCGTGGTGATCATAAAATAACTGCAGATATGAATAATGAAATCAGCAGACTGAAAAACTCTTTGAGAATTTAGTCCACAAGGAGAATGAATGTTTTTTTTTAGTATGCTGAACCTTCCTTTTATTTTCAATATCTAACGGCGCATGGAGACATATGTGATATGCGCGTTATAAATACAATATTATTTTTATTTTTATTCTTTGAATTATAACAGTGTATAAAGCACTTCTAAGAGATGTTTCATTTAAGGTGTCAAATTATAAATTGTATTCATTCTTATTCATGTTATATCAACCTTTCAAACATTTGCGATTAATTTGAAAAATACAATAATGACTATAAAAATGTAATATATCTCAAGTTCAAGACTTAAAGTTCAAGTACCATACTTATAATTGTCCAGTTAGGAAATTTGTTTTATTAAATATTATTCAAAACAATAATACTGCATAGATTTGAACAAATGGGGAATTGAAAATTGCACAAGTATTCAATCTCTTCATTAGGATTGTCTCCCCCTCCTCTGTCTTGTTTCCCACTCTTCCCACCTTTCCCCACAGATTCTTGAAGCCAGTGAAAAATACACGGGCGCCCAGGGCGATATAGCCCCCAGCCCCCCCCCCCCCCCCAAAAAAAAAATGTCAAAAGAGCCCCTGTAAATTTACATAGAGTCCAATGCAAAGACAAATTTTAGAGTGCTATTTTTCATTCCAGTGGGCTTAAAAAGTAGCCCCCCCCCCCCCCAAAAAAAAGTAAATTTTTATTTTATTCCCGGCTTGAGGCGTCCCGCTGCCACGTCGCGTCGGTAGTCTCCCCCACACTCCCACACTCCATCTACATGCTGTTGGACTGTCGATGGTACTCTGATTAGACTCACGCGGGGCCAGTCAGCGCCCCATGCGACTCTCTCCGTCAATCAAGACATGTACACTTGATGAACTTTATTACTCTTGTCAGCTGATTATCAGCGTATAATTATTGCAAGGTCTGTTATGAAGTAAGGTTATGACTGGATAATCTGTGATTCAAAATGGTTCTGGATAAATTAGAATGAGTAATTGTTTTGCGAGTCCAAACATGTTTGTTCTTTATTTGTCAATTTTTTATATATCAGCTGTATTATCTATCAAGGGTAAATTTTCAGAGGTAAACAACTGAATATCTGAACAGAAGTTCAAGATAATTCTACATGGGACACAAATGCAGATCTATGGACGTTCATGCTATTATCTACCTTATCGTGTTTTCATGGATTTTGAAATAAAATGTGTATAAAATGAAGTATTACTATTAACCATTTACCTGTTCCCTACTAGATATTTGCAATCATCATCTAGGTTAATACAGGGCCCACCAGGTTCCCATAGGCAAGGGGTTAACCTGTTCACTACTAAATTGTACAATCCCTAATAGAGTAATGAGTCAGTACAGGGCCAACCAGGTTCCGGTTGACAACGGGTTCAACTCGACTGCCTTTAGTTTTGGCAGGTGAATCCTAACATCATTTCATTTATTCACCGATGGTCCGGTGCCCGTATGGTCAATTGACTTTGACCTTGGACGGAGATGTCAAATTGCTTTTGTAATAAGATTCATTGATGGATTTTGCCAGATCCCATAATCATCGCACGTGAATGAGGTCCAGTGGTCATGACTATTAGAGAAGTCGCCATTGATAATAGGTCAGTCAGATGATGTGTATTTTTTGTAAAGCAAATTATGTGATTTTGTTTGTTTGTTTTATTTTTGTATGTGTTGGCAAAATTGTGCGAGTTGAATTTATTTGTGATAAAACGCATCATTGTTCTCAGTATGATTTATATCGATAGTAAGATTGGCCAATTTGTATTATTTCTATTATTTAATATAAATTTATTTATTTATTTAATTTGTATTTTTTAATTTTTTTTTGGGCGGGGGGGGGGGGGGGGGGGGGGTGGAGGGATGGGGGATGCCAATGGAAGAAAAATCCTCCTATGAGCAACTCGTTACTGATATGTTACTGTTAAAATGAAATAGGCTAAATATGCAACAAACCTTCTATGTAAAGACAAATAAGTGATATATTTCTAAATTATATATTCAGGTTTTGTTTATTAATAGATAGTACTTATAAATAACAAGAAGTGGCAAAAACGCACATGTATATTTTTAAGCCAGTTTGACATTGCTCGTAATTTCCCACGCACTTCCTTTTCGACACGGTTCAGCGCACATGGCAAAATGGCACCCGCTCATGTGCAAAGTAAATCAAGAAATCAATTTTCAATATGACAGTGGTTATTGTAAGATTGAAGTTTGACATGTGTGTTCTCTTGGTCGCCTGCTGTGTGGATTTGGAACTCAATTTGTGGTTATGAGCTATAAAATCATGTTGCGAAGCCTATTTATTTATTTGTGGAAAGTCTGTAAAAAAATGTATTAATATTTTGTATTTCCAATGTACTTTCTTTTATAAATGGAAATCGAATGAATGGATGAATGAATGAATGAAATAGTTTGTTTGCCACTTTCAGCTGATTCATATTCGTGGACAGATGCAGTGTAAAATTCATATTGATTGTATTTAGTGTAAGAAATTGTATTTTTAGTTCAAAGTGTTCTGACTTCTTGATTTAAAATGTAACAAACAAGCGAAAATATTTGTTTTTAAATGGGAATGTGGCCACTTAATTTAGAATTTCTTTATCTACCATACTTCAAAACTTAAAGGGGAATTCCACCCCAGAAATGTGATGTTTGCTATAAAATGAAGTGAATATGAAGAATCCTGATCGAAAATCTGAGCCAAAACGGTAGAGCAATAACAAAGTTATGACAGGATGAACTTTGCTCCGATTTTTAGTATCGTTCGCAATTGCTATCGATCGTGACGTCACTTGCGAGCTGCAGCCATTTTGACTTCTACATGGAAATTTTACAAAATTTTAATTTTCTTAATAACAAAGCAAATTTATGAGCTTACAAATTCCAAAGAGGTTGGCCCATTGATATTCTTCTATGAATTCGTGAAAACAAGCAGAGAAAATTTAATTTTTAGCAACGAAAATGAGAAATAAGTGTATTTTCATGTACTAAAGCCATGGCGAGTTGCTCGTCAATGATGTTGTATATGGCGGCAATTTTGAAACGATCACTCATTACTACATGATGTTCAAATAGGTATAACTCCCGTGTTTCTTGTCCAATTTTGATCAGATTTTCACCAATTATGCCTCTTATTCTGCTTATTCAAATAACGAATGGTTTTATCAGGCCCGGAATACCCCTTTAATAGCTGTATGTTATTCAAGGATGCATGTGATAGCTCATTTCAGTGCATTGCGCCATGTAAAAGGTCTCCGTGAGTAGTGTTTCTCTCTGAGAGAAATAGGCTAATTAGTTTTCTTTATGAGGATGTGTGCCATCAATTAGTTAAAGACTTGTTTAAAGACAGCCTGACAGTGCTCACATTCATACATTATACTGTAATTAATCAAAATGTGTTTGACAGTTTGTACGTTGAACTTCAACATAGTGAGATTTATCTTGATTAATTGTGTCGCTTTGCAAAGAAATACCCAAGTTTTATTGCTATTTCATCACAATTTTGTGATTTGTGCTAATCTGTTAATTCTATTTCAAGACCTGCATACATGAACAACATATATCATGTATATCAATAATGCTTTATAGACTAAGCAAGCGAACAAAGGTACTTTCTTAAAATCATGAAAGTTTGTTCTCATAAAAGTTAATGTTCAATTTGACAAGGGAGGCAAATTTCTACTGGTATTAATTTGAAATGTGTGCCATCAAGTATATGTCATTTAAGCTATTTTGAGAGCGACATTCAGCTAGTGCCTAGTACATTAAAGGATCTAGTAACTTTGTTGACATGTGCAAAAAATGATGAATGGTTGATACACTGTATTCTATTGTTATCTGATATGTTCACTGGGTATTGTGTGAAAATGTCAAGTTAAATGGACGTAATATGGCCGAGTAATGAGCACAAATGCAAAGTCATATTCACTGACTCATTGCACTGACTTTGTACACGGTTATGAATATCCATTGGATAATTGAACATCTGAAAACTTCAATCCTAAATATATTTTTTAATGAAAGGGAAGTTTGAAAATCAAAAACCTGTCCCATGCTTCTATTGTTTATACGAATGAGGGAACTACGAGAATTCCAATTTGATTTTGAGGATTTGGACAATGTTACTAAGTCCCTTTAAGCTGTGCTGCATTAACAATGTTTTGAAAGAGGTCACTTAGCCCTTTATTCTGATGAAGAACAGGGTTTTCAACCTGTATATTTTCAGACAATGATGTCAACGGTGTTCTAGTTCATGCCATTAAAGGTGTACTTTATTATCAAAGCGGGCACTTGTATGTTCCTCAAAGACATGCTTTAGTATTTATTTAGGGTAGGGATGTAAAGAAAATTCCCGTTATTTAATAAATGAAATGATGTAAAGGGAACATTTAGATTTAATGAAGGTTGATTTATTCTATGTTGAAATATGGAAGTGGTCTAGATAGATCATCTAAACAAGAATATTTAACCCAGTAGCTATGTTTTGTGAAACACAGTGAACTTTCCAACGACTTTTCCCAAATTTTACCCCAAGTTCTTTGTCCCTGCATTTCAAAGTTTAGATTTCATTGTCTTTTTTTTTTATCACATTGAGGCATTTTAGAAAAGAGAGGAGTTGTTTTGATTTTTAAGCTTTTGTCAAATTGATGTGCCATTCATTGCAGATAGATAACCCCGCTTGATTTTTAGCTCATACTGGATTTGAAGTCATCCCAATAGAATAGATCTCCCCTTTTCTCTCTCTCTCTTCCTTTTTGAGCTATTTTTTTTTTTTATATATCACTTGTCGATTTGCCAGCGTTCATCCTTGGCAATAAATGGAATTCGGGGCGCAGACAAGAGGCGACTGTTTCAATTTGTTTGATAAATGTCACTATGGCAATCCAAAGAGGATTGCAAATTGGCCTCTTTTTTTTTTATCTATCTGACTGCACTGTGAACAAATCCATCCAATGTAGTCCCATCTATAGCGATACTTGCGGGTTTGAGGGGCTGAGCTGAGCTGGCTGGGCTGTTTGGGAGGGGTAGTAGGGGGGACACCGGATTATCTCCCTAATGAATGGACATTTTCGCTGACTAGCTATGTCAAGTTCGTAATATCGAATCAAACAATATATATGCGTGGTGCTCGCTTGCGCTGGCGTCGTTTTCCGCCATCGTGACGGTTGATTGGGAGGCGGACGCTAATCGCCCGCTTCGTTTCGCTCTCTCTTCCCCGGCGTTATTTCATCACCACGGCTGCTATTATTAAACGTGTGCGATGGATGCCTATCCCCCAGAATCAGGTCCCCAATAAGGTTAGAACGAGAACACGAGAACGAGAGAGATAGAGAGATAGAGGACCACTCTTTCATTTTGGTTCGACCTCGCGCTGCACTTTTTTGTTCCAATGCGGTGAAGGATGACTATATAGAGAGCTCTTCTTACAAAATAGAGATAGAGGAAGGATGTTTATCTGTATAAATGTTTGTGATATTATGTTTGTTCTTCTGTCATTTTGTATGTTTGTATTTTGCAGGTTGGGCTGGGATGGGGAGGATCAAACATGAGTAAATCAAGTTTGTTATATTTTTTTTTCCTGTGTCATTTATTTATGTCAATTTGGGATGGGAGAAGATAGGTGGCAAGAATTGAATTATGACTTTGAGTAAAATCAGCAAATGTATGAAAATTTAAATAGTACATATAATATCTAAAAAGAATATACTCAGTATTTAGTACGGTTTTGGATTTCATCACTTCCTTTTTGTTCTTCTTTCTTTCTTTCTTTCTTTCTTTCTTTCTTTCTTTCTTTCTTTCTTTTAGTCTAATATTTGTTTTTCCAAGGTGTTTAACTGGATTAAATGCATTGAAGTCCGTGTTGTTGTTTTTTGTCATTGTGCATCACGCTCGTATAAAAGGAATGAAAAAGCAAAACAAAATTCTTGCAAGTCTTGGAGAAAGAAAGGTGAGATCAGCGTGCGTGATTTAAAACCAAGAGAAGTGCTCAAAAGGGGATATAAATCCATCGCTCTTTTCGTTGGACTTAATCGGACATCACCATCAAGGCAGGACACTTCATCCATCGGATCGGATTGGATGCGTCCGCCGAAATCCGGATGAAATTCGGTCCGTCTGAAAGGTGCGCGTGAAAGGAAACGGAGAAAAGAGGAGTCAATTGATTCCCTCTTTGCTTTTCAGTTTGTCGCACAAACCCAAACGTCTCTTCGAATAATAATTCTAGCCGGAGGGTGTCTAGGGCCTGACCAAAGTTCAATTTTTTTTTCTTTTCGCTTCTTCCTTTTTCTTCTTATATTATAATAAGGCATCTTTAAGTTCGGTTGGTAGTTGACATTAGTTCCAGAAGCCCCTTTGCCGATTTATTTTTGTTCAAATTTGTTGGACTTGGTGGTAGTAGACGCTCTTCTATGGATTTTGCCTCCTCATTGATGATCTTATGATTGTCCTCTTGCGTATCTTGTCAACTTCTTGCAAAGGGGACTCACTCCCTCTTTGATAATTGTTGTTTTTGTTTGCATTTTTTCCCTGTATGACTGCTATCAGTTCTTTGTATTTACATGTCTGTATTTGTTTGATTTGATCTGTTTCTAGCCCTGTCGCTAACACTTCTTGGAAAAAAATATAAATATTTAATACAATTAATTTTTAGGACATACGAGGGGCGTTCAATAAGTTCATAGCCCAACCTGGAAGGAGTCAAGGTGCAACATCGATTAATATATACAGGTGTTCTTTCATCCATATAATACTGATGTACAACCAAGAGCTTTTCAGAATTTTTCCTGAGGGCCTCAAGGACCTCCTTGAAGATGTCTCTTAAACACCTCTCAAAAACCTACATATTGGCAGATTTGGTCTCATTATCCTCCTGAAAATCACAATCTTGGGATTGTTTCTTCATATGTCAGAAGAGATCTAACGATACCAGGTTTGGGAGATAAGGAGGGATCATCAACAAACCAATCCCACCGTTATTAGCTTTTCCAAAGTCACCTGGCTCTTGTGAGCAGGCACATTGTCCTCGAGCAGCATATGTCTCTCAACAACTTGCATTGCTTCATTTTCCAACATTTTGCAAGTGACTTTTAATGGACATTGCATCAATAAAAGCCTGTCTAGATCAGAAACAGAATACAACTGACCTGGCTTTGCACCACTGACCATGTGAAGGATGCAACATTGCATACACAACATTAGGTAACCCAACTTCCTGCTCCTTCATGGTTGGGCTATGAACTTATTGAACGCCCCTCGTATTACCCCTCCCCCAACTTGTTAAACCCCCATGATCGATCCCCACCGCCCTTTTTTCTGGGATAATCTTTTCTATGCCACTTTTTTAGTTGAATGTGGACATTACGACTTTCATTTTCCGCTGCTTCATACTCTCTATGCTATCAAGTAAATCAAGATTTGATGTTGGTTTAGCGCTCGCAATCTCCAGATAGGCCCGGCTCTCAATGTGATAAAGGTACTGTTCCATTTAAATAATATGGATACTGCACCTTGATGTGAAAAAAAGAAGAAGAAGCTAAAAATGTAATAAATACAAATATTCCTTCCTGCCCCGAAAGGTCAGGAGTATCATTTTGGGGAAGATGAGTGCCCCAGACAATTTTCTTATCAAAACATACTCTTATCTTTTCTATTGGAAACATCTTTTTTAATATTCCATATTTAGAATGCATACTGTAGATTTGAAAATGCCATTTTCTCTCTTCAATTCAAAGTATTTTTTATTTTTTTCATCAACCATATATATACGTTTATTGTGTTTGTGTCTTTATTTGTTTTTGTTTACTCTTGGGACTTTGGGTATTTTTTGCTGTCTACCTACCAAGAACATGGACTGCTATTGAACTATATTAAGATCGCTTTTTGAGAAGTTGAACGTCCACTAGGCATTATTAGGCCAGCGACCCAAATTGTCTTTTGGTTTTACCGTTCTTTATACTATCCAAGAAGTTCTCCTCGGGGGAAAAAAAAACATTCTCGGAAATGATATTGGAATGTTTCATTTCATGTTGTTGAGATCATCACAACATCTGTTTAGCGGGGCCAGGGTCAGTCTATCGTGACCCACATATTCTAATTATTCCAGAGAAAACAGACAACAAAGTTGACTTTATTTTTAATAAAGTTAAAGTTCAGTGGTCTTTAATCCATTCATTGCTACGGGCGTACAACTGTGTAATCACTTTAATAAAAGCCATAACGGTGGATTGGTATTAAATAGAGATGGTAAAAGACTGTATATCATATCGTATCGTATAACTGTGTCTTCTGCTTCGTATACAGAGCATATCAAATGAATTTATGGGGGGAAATTGATTTGATTGGGTATATTTCTCATCTAAGTGCATTAAACCTACATGTAGGAGCTTTCAGAGTTCAGGTCAACCACAGCCATAACCCATTGGTTATCATGGCCTTCTTAAAGCTGGTCTGACATGCAATATATTTGAATAGCTCCCTCTTAAGGTCATCAATTTTATTCTGGTTATCACTCTAGAACTGAAAATTGCTAGTCTACAACCAAGGCGCAACTATCATATTTTTATGTTAATAATGTTTTAAAATGTGAATTTTGTCATTAATATAATATCATTCTCATTAATGGTATTATCTAAGTGATGTATAAAGTATCAATATTTTTGCTTCATTACTATTGCATAACTTTTAATAGAGATATGCATTCATTATGTTGACTATTCGACACAAAGAGACTAGATTGGAGACTATCAACTATGGTCATTTGATCTGGCTGGAGGTCATTCCCACTGTGCTGAGGCCAAGGGTTAAGTGGCGTAAACCCCCAGTATATGACATATTTATTACTTTGAGTCCAGTACTCCTAAAATAATGACCACCAACCCCCCCCCCCCCCCCCCCCCCTACCCTACCCCCACAATTTCACATAGTGCAGTCAGGCCATTAATTTCACATGTGCATATATACATTACTACAATGATATAATGGTATACCCAGCGAGGTGGGAAAGACCTCTCTGGTATGGGTAACAGTGAGTGAGAGAATTCCTCCTATTTATCATGGTGACCGATATGTGACTGCATTGTGAGTGCATTTAAGGACATAGCTAACTAGCCTTGTTCTTATATCAATCTAAGTCACTTTCCTATTTCAAATTTGCATTAATGCAATGTAATGTTCAGTAAATGGTCGTATCTAATTAAATATTACCTTATTATTTTCCCCCCTTTTTGCAAAAAAAAATCCCCGAGTCTTAGAATGAGTATTCCTTATACATGCATTGGCCAGCTGATGGGAACAAGTATCATTTTTATAGAGTTATTACAGTTTTGCAAAGTAGTAGTCTGTCATTCTGTCATCTAAACATCATTGTATATGTAAGTTTTTTAGCGGGCGTCTTCAAAATACTTAGAGTAATAGAGTACACCATCTGGAACATGCATGAAAGGAAGTGTGAACCCAACTATATTTTACGACTTGTCCATTCTAGCTGAAATAAATCCTAGTGAGTGGTCAGGGGTTAGAGGGATCAAGGATATTTGTATTAGATTGGTACATGCAGTATGTTGTAGGGACCACATAGCTAAGATTAGAAAATGGAAGGGTATTATCATTTTAAAAAATACAACAACAATGAGATAGATATGAAAGAACATTGGAAGAATGAGCAGAAAATTATCATAGGAAGAAAATAAGGCAGGAAACAAAAACCAAAATAAGATACAGATTTGGGGAAAAAAATGTAAGTATTATACAGACAATAAGAATAGAATAGGCAGGAGAAGAGAACTATTCATTGGAAAACGGGAAATACAAGGAGAAACATCAAGAACATATAATCTGTACTATAATAAAGACGCCATATGGTATGTATGTAGTAGAAAAGAGAAAATATGAGAAGGCTGAATTGGAAAGATGACCAATGAAGAATTGGAGGAAGCTGAAATAGACAAAAAACAAATAAACTAAAGCAAAAGTGATGCCAATTATGTAAGAAGCTGCAAAAAAGAAGATCAAGGAAACCAAGAAAAGTGAATGAAAATGGAAAAGTATGATGGAAACTATCTAAAGAATGTAATGTCAAAGATAGCTGGAAGAATTAAGTTAAAGGGATAGTTGAGTTTTAGTAGAGAGGGCGCTACATACAATTATTTTTTGTGAGATAATGAAAAACTGAGTGTAAAATTTGAAAGAGCACAATATTTTAATGACAGAATAAACTTTATTTTATCAAAATCAGTTCAGAAACGGCTGAAATTTCCATAAACATAGCCATTTGTAATAAATGTGGGCCCCACAATTATTCAATAATTTTTAAATGCTTCCTCTTTTCAAAAAGTTACAAAATAGGTATTTAAATAGCTGATGGTTATTTCTCTATCTAAGCATTATTTCAACAGAACATCACAATATTTCATTCATAATGGTTGAAACCGATGAGTGTTTAGAGAGCGTCCTTTTACCTGTTAACGGCTCTTTTTTAATGATAACATGATCTTTACGAAGTCATTTGTAATTTTGTGTTCCGTTCTAAGGGTTCTAAACCCCTCAAAAAAAGTTTGATCGATCATAATTATCTCTCATATTTTTAAATAAGCATATTCGAACTTTGTGTCACAATAAAGCCTCATTATATACCTTTCAAATGGTGCATTATGTGTAGTGATTGTGTAAATGGGGCGATTGCAGTAGCCCAGAGAATAGGGGGAGGCAGGAAGTGAAATGTCGCGAAATGGCTCAATGCAGTTAATTTACGAGTGCATGACTGTGCTGACCAGTATTTTGAAAGTTCACTTTCTATTGAATACTGCCACCCTTTCCATTCATCGAAATCATTGGAATTTGATACCATTTTAATTGAAATTATCTTTTCATTACGATGGCATATTGATCGTAATGATTAGGCAAATGGGTTGTGCGTAGCAAACCGGAATATGGAGATGGGTCGAGTGTGAAATCAGACAAAAAATATGGAGTTGACAACAGATCAGAGTGTTGCATTTTTTTCGAGCTTTTGGGAGGATTTTTTAGCATTTCAAATGAAATATTCATGATTCAAATTGATATCAACGGAAAGCCGAACAACTCTTCTGTATGAAAATGTGAAATTTATAATGATTTTTGTAAAGGGCGGCTGCAGGGAGATGAATGTGGGGGGAGTCTCAAAGGTGACACATTTCAAAACGCTCTGATTTGTTGTCGGTGTCTTTTACCATTGTGTGGAGGGTGTAAAGGCCGGCGCAGACAGAGCCGACTCGACCAGATCCGACTAGTTTTCAGTCAGGCTAGAGACGGTTTTGCTCAGTCGGAGCCGATTCAACATGTTGAATCGGCCTCAAATGACCTCCGACTGGCTCCTGACAGGCAAAACCGGAGTCCTGAGGACACGAATACTGAGTTAAGCAGGCTGAAAACTAGTCGGATCGGGTCGAGTCGGATCTGTCTGCGCCGGGCTTAATGTGACTTGAATGAGTTGGCCACGAATTCAATTGAAAACGCATGAATAGTGACTCCGTTGTGCCTTGAAATCAGAGCCTTTTGAAATGGGTCACTTTTGAGGCTCCCCCACATTTAATCTCCGTGCAGCCGCCCTTTATTAAAATCATTATAAATTTTACATTTTCTTACAGAAGAGTCGTTGGGCTTTCCGTTGATATCAATTTTAATCATGATTATTTCATTTGAAATGCTAAAAAGTCCTCCCAAAAGCTAAAAAAAAAATACAACGCTCCATATCTTTTTAATTGATTTCACACTCGACCCATCTCCATATTCCGGTTAGCTGCACCCACCCCATTTGCATAATCCTTATGATTAATATTCCATCGTAATGAAGAGATCATTTCCGTTAAAATTGTATCGAATTCCAATGATTTTGATGAATGGAAAGGGTGGCATTATTCAATAGAAAGTGAACTTTTAAGAAATGGTCAGCACTGTCATGCACTCGTAAATTAAATGCATTGAGCCATTTCGCGACATTTCACTTCCTGCCTCCCCCTATTCTCTGGGCTACTGCAATCGCCCTAATTGCATAATCACTACACATAATGCACCGTTTGAAAGGTATATAATGAGGCTTTATAGTGACAACAATTTCGAATATGCTAATTTAAAAATATGAGAGATATGATCAATCAAACTTGAGTTTCCGAACTTTTATTGCTCAAGGGGTTTAGCTATTAGTTGGTAAGTAATAATGCAGGTTTTGGTTACTAAAATTCATTTTCACCAAAACTGTACTCTTCTTACCAGAACTCAACTATCACTTTAAGCTAGGTATGTAGATACAGGAGAATTATAAAGGGTAAGATTATAAATAAAAGTGACAGAGAGGAAGGAGAAAATAGTTATTCGATTCCGTTTGCAAGGGCCCTGGTTTATTATATTCAAACATATACTGTACTTGTTTATTTGTAATACATTCTTTATTTGTTCATTGATGTTGAATATTCTCAGGATTATTGTTTAAAAGGGTAATTCCAACAAAGGTAATATTTGATATTTGAATACTTTGTAAATTGCAATTATATTAGCAAACACCAGTTAGGTGCAACCCTTGGCAAATTTCTGTTTATATGCTAATTGGCCTCGGCGCTATAATATGGCTGTCATTGGCTGGTATGCTCCCCGGGGAGTCGAGATGGTGCGCAAGATAATTGTGCGGGTTTGACCTCTACCTGATGACCAAGGGTAATAATAAGCGCATAGGGACATGCAATAAGCCAGTTCGTAGTTACAATCTGCGCATGCGCGTATTTACTTCCGGGTATTCTGATATTCCATCGATCGTGAGAATCAAAGAAGCCACACGTGCAATTGAATGCGAATTATTTGTTTACGTTTTTAAAATCTGGATCAGGATCAAAATAAGCCCATCGTTTTTGTATTCACCACATCAAAGGTTAATAGCATAATATGTACTATTTCATAGAACAAGAACCGGTTTGATAGAATGTGTTATTCATGTGTAATGATGATATTTATTGATCAATAATTTCACCGAGCCTTGCTTGGCCTGGCTAGCACGCACTGGATATGTACACACGTAGGTGTACATAGCATTGTGCGGAGATTATCGTCTTCCGCTTGCTGGACTATCCAACGCAAAAACAGTTTTTGCCGTCTGATTTCTCTCTCCATTTATTAGAAAATGCAAACAAAATGTCGTTTATGTGATCCACAATTTATATAAATTGATAATGATTACCGACTTTCTTGTTTTGAAGACCGCAACATGTAGAAATAAATATTATATCCCGTCTGTTTTTCTTGCCGATGGCGTCCTAAAACAAAGCGTTCAATTTTGAACGGTACATTGTACGAATGGGCGGTATGCTTATCGCCCGCCTTGTACCATTATTGCGCGTGAATGATTCACCTGGATCATTCACAAGAAAGATGATTACAAGAAAGTTGATATGGAGAAAAATCGGTAAATTCTTGAATATACTTTACATCAAATGTGTTCTTTATGAGTTTATACAGCTGCTCGTATAATTTCCACTTTGATTTTATGCATCTAATGTTTGTTTTATGCTGTCAAACTAAAAGTATCCGGTAATATGACATACTACCATACACTTTACTGTACGTTGATCGCCCGTTGATGGAATATCGGACTACGCCCTCTGTCGTCACCCAAGCTCCATAGTCTAATTACGAACTGGCTTATTGTGCTTATGTGTTATGCGCTATATAAAAGTGTTTCATTATTATTATTTGTACTCTGAAACCATAGACCTACTAGGTCTATGCTGAAACCAGAGAGATGGGAAAGACCCACCTCTCTGCTCAAACCCATCAAAGAATAGCAACGCATGTACTACTGTAGTTTGGTGCAAAGAGAAACAGGGAGAGGGGAGGGATGTGGGGAGAAAAGGGAGGGGGTAGGGAAAGTGGAAATGAGGCTTACCACATTTTGTATTATTTTATTCACTTGCTGCAGTAACGTAATACTGGGTAGCTAGGGAGGGGTTGTGAGTCTCCCATAAAAACATCAGTTCACTGGGAGTGTCATTAAATCATGCTTGCGTGACCTCAAAGGCTTATGGAGTGTGACCTCAATGAGACCCTAGGGCCAAAGGTTAATTGGTTGTAATTACACTGGTCAGCAACATTCATGAGATGGCGCTGTTGAAATGCAACATCAAATTTTGCTATGTGCAACACTAAAACTGTTAGATTATTGCCCCTTTAAATTATGTTAAATAAATGTGTGCGTTCATTATTTGGTACTGTGTGCATTCATTATTTGGTACTTTGTGAGTTAAAGATAAAAGTATTCGCTCTTTCGGAAAATGTTGTGAGTTTTTCATTTGGTTTGTAATCCATGTGGATATGCATTTATCAAATATGCTGGGTCGGGGGAAAAAAAAAGGGTCTGAGGGCAATTTTGCCCCCTAATTTTCAAAATAGCCCCCTGAAATCAGTAGGTAGCCCCTAAAATTGCCATCTAGGGTATAATGGAAAATATTTTGTGATATCCATCAGATTGACAAAGTAGCCCACTAAAATTACAATTAATTAATTTCCTGCATAATGAATGATTACTCCAAGTGTTCACATATAATTGTTCACAGATAGTTAGATATATCGGCCAGAGATGGTGCGCAAGTTAATTGTGCAGGTTTGAACTGTACCCGATGACCAAGGGTAATACTGCGTCTCTGAATAGGGTACCTAGAATATAGATACTATAGCACTCTATAAAAATGCTAGATTATTACTAGATATTATTATATTTCTCAGGGAAGGGGATGGTGTTGTTTTGTCCTGTTAATTTTTTAGGGAAAGCGTTGACCTTAGCTCCTAAGAATAGGCAAGGAATACCCATCTATCCATCCATCATTTCTCAGAATGGGAAATTGATGGAAACTCAACTCGGTCATTAAATGGTGTTGATGTTGTTGTTGTTGTTTGTTTCTTTGTTTGTGACATTACAGTGAGGGGACAATTTTATATTATTATTGATGTTTTGAATGGGAATTTGATGGAAACTTGATGTTGTTTTTGTTTGTTTGTTTGTTTGTTTGTTAGTGATATTAAGGTGGGGGAAACTTCTATATTGTTATTGATGTTTTTATTTTGGTTAGTTAGCGAGTGGCATTCGCGAACATTCAGAATTTCATTTTTTCCCCCCCTTGTTTAAATATCGTTCCCTTTAATAGAACTAATACACTTGTAAGTATATTTACTTTACATTTTCTTTGTTTGATGATTTTGTTTGTAAATGTTTGCCTTCTGACTCTGACCAAAATTTATTCAAACTAATTTGGGCATTTAGGACATTCCTCTCCTATTTACTTCCCTAGATGTCCAAGCTCTTTTCAAAACATTTTGTTGTTTTACTGCCCTAGATATTAGGCCATGCAAGACGACAATCCCTCAAAAGCACCCAAATATGAAGGATGCTCTCTCCCCAAAAGTATGTTGTTGAAAAAAAAAAATATGATTGATGCTCGACCGAAAAGTATGTTACGGAAAATATGATGAATGCGGCTACCTATGGAAAATATGTCGCGGAGGAAATGTAAACTGTGTTTGACTTTGCCGAATAAGCCTGTGCTGTGCGCTTCCGAAAATGCGAGGCATATAGTTACGGTATTTGTAATAGACCTGTCTGAATTTGCCAGATACGAAAGTATGCTGAAATTTGCATCACCTGCACAGCTGCGAAATATTAACTGTGAATAGATCTTCCTACAGAGAGTGAAGCTATTTAAGGAAACTATGTCACGGAGGTATAGCATAAACTATGTTTGGCTTTGCTGAATAAAGCTATGTATAAAGTATATGATGCTGACAAAATATGATATACAAGTATGTGTATGTCATGAATAGGGAACCATGTCATGTGGGGTTCCCCCCCCCCCCCCCCCCCCTTAACTGAACTTCTTCCCTTAAAACAAAAACAAAAAAACAAAATGGTGGGATAAAAAAATGACTTGAGAGAAATACAAAATATAATGTTCATATTTGGCTCAGTTGCCCCCCCCCCCCCTGACATGAGAAACTCTGCCCCCCCCGTCCCTCCCTCTCTGCCCCCTCCCAACCACACTAATATGGGTTGACCTTGGTGTTGTCACTGGTATTCTGTATAAAACT